>LBNU01024401.1:121123-135710 GCA_014162995.1 Artemisia annua | reverse complement strand
AGTTACCCGTCTCTTTGCTCAATAGCAGACGATAAAACGGGTATTATTGCATTTTGCTAGTGAGATACGATCCAAGTTGCCTTTTAGTTGCTGCAACGAGAACAATGACTGCTGCCCCAGCCAGAAACCAACAAGGTAGCCTAGATAAGAAATCGATCAAAAACCTAACCTGTAGATCATCATGTATGTAGTCCTTGATTAAAACCGGAATACCATTTACATGTGATTAGACGAAAATATGGAAGAATAAAAGTACCGTAAAATCCTAAGATGCTTGAAAAACCCAGCAAAGAAAGTGGCAGAGAAAAGCAACTGAAGGGTAAGAATGGAATCCGAGGAGTAAGAAACGGACCATTTAGCATTGTCCCATACCGAAACGAGGTATAACGGCCCGAAGCTAGATGTTTACTCCTAGTACAGCATATAGCAATGGGGCACAAAGCTTGAACGATAAATTTCATAATGGAAAGATTCTAAAAAATATTAAGATTGAAATAAACCCTGACCAGCTGACCGTAAAACTTACATAGGCCCATTACGGCAGATCTGCAAGCTTTCCATAACTTATCCCTGAGTCAAATTAACTTCAAATCAAAATCCCCGTAAAAAGAACAAAGCGCACAACAAATGTCATGGCCACTGATTAATGATCAGAAGTGTATACATGGTCAAACAAAAAGATCGTTTTCCTCATAATGTTATTTTAAACATTTTACGTACTCTAGCTACAAATATTCTTTTAACAGTGCATTCGGTCAGGCACTACTCAATGGATGATAATAATGAATGTAATACTATGCATATGCATACCTGAGGGATGGCAAGGCTAGCAATGGTAAGACCAGCAACTGCATCAGAACGAAATAGGCCAAAGCTGTAACTACGCCCCCACTCAAATATAGGGAGAACAAAACGAAGAGCTAACATGATTTTATTAGCACAAGTTTGGTTTTTAAATCTGTGAAGTGGGTCATCAGGAAAGAAAACCTCAGACAGTTTATGTCTTAGTTTCTGAAACGTCGTTTTAGCAGGTGGACGACTTACTTCATGAGGTTCTGATCGTATTGATATTGTGGTGCTTTGTGGTGGAACGTGACCCGAGCCCGAATGGTTTTCAACTCTATTAGTGTTTAAACTCATTTTCGGATGTTTTAAGTGTTTTGGGTGTGTGACAGTTGGTGGTAACTGTTGTAGATAGGAATGGTAGTCAAGTTTTGTTTAAATAAGGTGTGGATTAAGGGTAAAAATGGAAATTGATAGGAAACAAGGGGCAATAAAGAGATTTGGTAACTGTTAAATGAGCAAAGTTAGCCCAAAGTAGGGTGTAAAGTTTTTTTTATTTGTAGTGAGCATAGTAGTATTTCAAAACTTTAGCTAATAACACGACGATTAAATGTAGTTAACAACGTATAAGGTCGTTAGGGTGCAGGTCGGTGCACTCACGGGGAAGCCATCACCAAGAGGTTTTGCCGCTAGAATATACATAGTTTTGGACTCTTTATTTGTCCGAACAATACTATTAATGGCATTGTTGCAGATCCAGTCTTTTGGACTTTATATTTTGATTAGTACAATAAGTTTCCAGAGAGAATCATGCACATTTTCTCCATTTTGTGTATAAGATGAAACTATGATCAACAAGGTAATATCAATAACATAAGCATTAACATCCCCGTATACGAACACAGTTATAAAATCAAAATGGAAGCACATTAGCGCATGTGCTTAGTTAAAGTTATCCTAATACCAAAAACTCGATCGTCTGCACACAGGCTATAAACTATGGTTATTAGAGTACAAAACCATCAACAAGCGACAAAATACTCCAAACCAAGTCTGTATATATCACGCACCATCCGAGCAAATCACTGTAAAAGTTTACCTCTCTCTCTTTTTAGAGCTAAAATCAACTTTAATTCCGGCGTTAACTTTTTTTTCCCTTTTTGTTGCTTGATCGAGATCTTAACAACTATTGTTGATCTAATCTATATGTTAATTTCATCTCTTTCATTGATAAGCACTTATTTTTTATTGGACGTAAAATTCATAAATCGAAAAAGTAAATTTTGTTGAAGTAGACGTGTTTAGTGAGGCACGTTTAATTTCACGCAATACGCATGTATTATTCCAAAATTTTATTCATGCAAAACTCGTGAAGCTTGTAACTCTCAATATCTATATAAATTGATGTTGATTTTCCTTAGTCGATCAAAAGACTTCGACATGAAGACAATTCTTATGCTCACTCTTTTTCTTCTTATTACTTGTATGGCTCAAGGTAAATAACTCAATAATTTTTTTTTTTTTTTTTTTCGTTTAATAATATGTATGTATTTGAATTTAATTAAAAATCAGAAGTGCTTAGCTAGATTAGCTTGGTGTGTATGAACAATATTCAAACCCTAACAATGATATATTTTGCCTTTTTTGTGTTCCAAGATCCGGATAAGACTCGTTCAAGACGTTGTTATGGTGGAAATTCTTCTGATGAATATAAATTTTGTTGCAAGGAAAATTATTTTGATAAGATTCCTCGTTCGAGAATACTTAAATGTTGGAATTCAGAAAATGAGTGCAATGTATGTTGCAATAACTTGTGCATCCTTAAAGCATGCGGTTGTCCACCAATCCCACCATCATGAAGTGTTGTAACGAAAATTACTATTACAGATACTTGATAATGTGTATCGATTAAATCCTAAAGGTGAATGATATTTTCAAATTAACAGATAGAAACTCCCTTACATATCTATCATAATGGTGTTGATCAATTTCATTACAAACAGCATGAAATACATACACCACATCATCCCTTCTGCTTAATTATTATTATTACTGTTATTATTATTATTGTTATTATTATTATTATCATTATTATTATTATTATGTATTAAAGAATTACATTATTTTGGGGTGATTTTGCAAAAACATTTTTGTTGAAAAAGGAATTGAGCCAATCAGATTGATTGATTTTGCCACCCTGGCGAACTCGAGTGACGCGATTGACTAATAAGAAGTCAAAATTGAATCCAATTACAATGATTGATTTTGTTTCATGAACAAATTGTGTATAAAAAACAATCTGTCAATTTGTGAGAAAATGAAACTTGATCGATAGCGGGGTTAATTTTAAAAGAATAGGGATCATATATAAATTTTTGAAAAAAAAATAAATCGATTTTTCCTTAAAAAATCAAAACCATTGAAAGAACAAACAATTACTTATGAGATATTGCGGTGGCCAATTGACACAACGAATGTTAATTTAGGTTTTAGTTCGCTGTCATCATATATCCAACACTAGGATCAAGCCTTTTTCAAATTACGGTGAACATAAATCACGTTGGGTAACAAATAGCAGACGTCTTGATGATATCATTGTAATACGTAAGTGCCTCGTATGTAGATTGAATTTTCATAATAATGCATAGCAATTGATGTTTATCGGCATTTTCTGTTATTTGGATTGTTAATTTTTGAGTTTTGGTTTTCATATTTGACTAAAGAATAACGAAGAAAAATACTAAAGAGATGACATTTCGGTGAAAACCATTATATCGTTGTTACGGTTTATGCTTGAAAATTGGTGGAAAAAGTTTGCAAAATTGGTTAAACAAATTCGTCTTTTAATTGATTTGTTGTTAATCACTAAATGAGGAGCTTTATTACCATTGTGTAAATCATTTATATAATTTTTTTAAAATCTCCTCCTAAACAAATTCGGTCTTTTAATACTATATTTTGTGGTCTCCAATTCCTTTGATTGTTATCATAAGTTGGACACTGTATAAACCTTTGCAAATGTAACTAATTAATAACAATATTAGACTGCAAAATTCTAAAACAGTGAAATGTGTATTACTCAACTGTAAGTATAATTGAGAACATAGATGATAGATGTATATGTTGATACATAATCTGGCGCGGGCTGGATTCGACGACTCTCACTGGGCCGTTCATCGTCTTCTCGAGCCCTAAATAGACCTGTCAACAAAGAGAACCCGTTAGGAGTGGACCCGAGGCCGTAGCCCCGGGATCCACCTCCGACGGTCAAGTCAGTCATCGATGTGATGTAGCATATATGAGTTAGGTTTATGGTAACCTGTTATGAGATAATGAATAAGGGGATTCCAGCCATATATTTATAAGGCATGGATTAGGGTTTAGGCGTAGAGTGGGCCGCTGTCTGCCGGGCCTGGCCCATTGTCTGGGCGCGGGCCAGACTATACGTCCACAAGCCCCCCAAGTCTAGTGTGACATAGTACGTGGCTATGTTATGCTAGACTTATGTTCTGTTCATGGNTTGTCTGGGCGCGGGCCAGACTATACGTCCACAGTATACAAGATCTGTTGATGTACTTTATAAAAGTGATTTACGATCTTTAATAACCAAAATTACAATACAGCAAGGTGGACCAACGATGGCTCTTCCCCATAAGATTCCAGCTCAGCCTGCAAAGTTGCGTATTGGGTGGCTTCATGAATAGATGAGAAAAACACTACAGTGATGTAAGTTACTTGTAGGGCCGAGCAAAATCAACCAAACCGGACTAAACCGAGCGAACCGGGCCAAACCAAACGACCTTATTCGGTTTGATTTTCGGTTTTGTATAATTATTTCGGTTTTACTCAGTTCGATTCGGTTCGGGTCAAAACACACATATTCGGTTCGAACTAGCTAAACCGACCCAAACCGAACTGACCTTATTCGGTTCGGTTTAACTAGGTTTTACTCGGTTCTGTTCTTGGTTCACATCTTACCCTTAGGGGGTGTTTCTTTTTTCCCCTTAGCTAAGGGATGCAATTTAATATTATTACTTTTTTGATGGGGCCCATAAAATTCCCTTGTTCCATTTATATCCACAAGGCTTAATTTATCAACCCCTCCCCATTAAGATGCTTATATAAAAGTAGGACCCACATACACCCTTAGCTAAGAAAAAAAAGAAACACCCCCTTAATCTGTTTATCAAGACCACTTTTAGATAAATGCTTATAATGCTTAATAATAACCTTTTCTCAAATAATAAAATAAAATGCAGAGCTAGAACAATAAGTCAGAGTAAAATATGACATGAACACATTTGCATTCAACCACAATATATGATTGTCACTTATACATATTTATATATTACATTTAAGGAGAAAACATACTTGTTTAAAATTTAAAACCATTTGCAAAAATGGTCCTTCACGTTCCACGAAATTGCAAAAATGGGACCGAGACAAAAAGTAGCGCAAAAAAGACACCCACGTTCCACATTTTTGCAAAATCGCCACCGAGAGGCCTTTTCCGTTAGCTTCTGTTAGTTTTCCTCGTTAAGTGCAGTGAAATGACTAATATACCCTCGTCTTCTTCCCCATTTGGATTTCTTTTTAATTTATATTTAACTTTAATAAAAAATGAAGAACATCAAGAGCAAAAACCCAGGCATTCAAATCAAACCCAGATCCAACCATAAAAAATCTATTAGGAGAGACCATATGTCTTACTTTATAATAGATACTAGTTATAATACCTGTGCACGCACAGGGTTTTTAAAATCTCGTTTTGATTATGTATTATTATCAATTAAGAAATGAATCACTTAACATGTTTCAATTGGTTTTGATTATGTATTATTATCGATTAAGAAATGAATCATATGTATATATATTATAATCTACATATCATTTTAGGAGAATAATTTTGGATTAAAAATTATATTTTATTATTCAAGCAAAATCACATGATAATACTTGACTTGCATGAGATGTTAGTGATATGCTTTTAGTTTTGCAAACTCATGCTATCAATTTACGATGTGTTTTGTAAGTGTGGTATTTCTTTTACTTATATTTTCGTTAAAATATGTAACATATTTAGATAGCTTTGAAGATTGATTCATTTCCTTAATTGTGAATAACCATCATACCATGTTTACTAATATACCTTTTTGTTTGGAAAATTGCATTTCGTAAGTTTGTGTTATTTATTTCTCATGTTTGATCATAAAATTACCAAATTAACATATATGTTTACACTATAGCTTCTTTATTACATAAAGAGAAACAAAAAAAAATGTAATGGGTAGAACTCAAATATAATCTTATGTTTATGTATAATGTATAAAAATAATTTTTCTCTGAGACCGAACTATATAAGAAAATTATAATTACTTGTATAAGTAAACTATAAATGCATGAAAAATGACAAAGAGTACATTCGCAAGTATTTTAGGATTGTTTGAATCCTTACCGACCTTTCATTTCCCATATTTTAGACCATTAGTTGACACCCATAGTGTTATCAATGACAACAAACACTTGCCAAGTTTCATTAACTCATTCAAAGACACCTGCTAAGAATTCCCACCATAAAATTCCCCATATAGGCACTACAATACATATTTGGTACATAAAACACATTCATGTATTATCTAAATCAACAACTCAACTTAATTATACATTCATAACTTGAGCAGGCATAGAAAATCATTCCATGACAATCATGTGTTGGTACTTAATCCTCCTCTAAAACGCACACAACAAATTGCATTACACTTTAGTGTGTGTGATAAGATTATAAAACTGCAAAAACCACTTACACGTTGCATTATAGTGAGAACAACAACAAAGTTAGTTACAACATCAAATAAGAAAACTTCATATTAGAACTAAAGGGGTGGTTGGTTATGCTTATTAAAGGTGCTTATTGGCTTATTCAATTACCATAACACAATAAGTTTTTTTTTTATTTTATTATTATTATTTTTTTTAATAATAATAATTAGCTTTGTATAATGTTTTTAAGTGGCAGACATGATGTGGTTGATGTTGATGTTATTTTTTAACTTTAACTATTGATATCATGTTATATAAAATGTGCGAGTTTAGTAGCATATAATGAGTGTTAATGAAGTTAAAATATAAACTAATACTAATACTCATGTAATTTTAAACAAAGTTAATATTATAAAGTATAAGGGGTATAAAGTGTAAGGGGTTATTTGTGTTTTTTCTAAAGTTATTAAAAAAATGGAAACTTGTAATTTTACACTTAGCTCTAAATAATTTATTTAAAATTCAACCACTAAAGTTTTATTAATTACTTCCTCTTTCTTTAAGTTTTTGTTTTCATAAATTTGACACCTATATTTTTATGCATTTTTTTTCTTAACCAAATTTCTCCACCAAATTTTTTAATTTTGACCAAATTGGATTCAATTTTGACTTTCTATTGACTAATCACGTCGCTCGATTTTGCTTACGTGGCAAAATCAAGCTCTCCTATTGGTCCAATTTTTTTTACA
Source organism: Artemisia annua (assembly GCA_014162995.1). Classification (NCBI taxonomy): domain Eukaryota; kingdom Viridiplantae; phylum Streptophyta; class Magnoliopsida; order Asterales; family Asteraceae; genus Artemisia; species Artemisia annua. The sequence continues at coordinate 128,418 of LBNU01024401.1, read as the reverse complement.
TTGAGAAGGGATTTGCAAAAAAACTCCGAAATGATGTAATTCTTTTATTATATAAAAGATTTCACATATAAATAAACATATTTACGGAATTTTTGGATAAACAATCACAAACACTCAAAGAAATTGTAGTATCAAAACACAATAAGCAGACCCACTTGGTTGTGCATTATTATTGTTAAGCATAGGCACTTAATGATTCATCAGTTTATATCAAAAAACCACTATCAATTAGTGCATGTGATCGAATGGCTTTCAGGGTATTGCAACGAAATTGAAGTATATATCTCCTAAAGAGGGAGCGATCGATTTGTCAGTCATCTTAGTTTACAAGGCAATTAATGTTCGTGAAGTTAATACACATCTAGCCTTCCGGATTTCTGTTCACTAAAGTTTCTTCAACTAAGTTATAATTGCTATATATGTTCTTGGTTAGGCTTCAAAATCAAGTTATGAATTAAGGTGATAAAATTAGATTAATTGAAAAACATTAAACAATGGTCTAGCAGTTACCGGTGAAGAAGATGTAGACGGAAACAAGGTATACATCTTAACTACTCTAGATTTGCTTATCTTAACTACTACTGATTTTGTATATGGTGGGTTCACCATCGTGTGGTTGGTGGTAGTGATTCGGTGAAGCGGACGAAGGTGATAGCGGAGATGGACGAGTGGTGGTGGTGGGTTTCATGTTGACTTTGTTGAAGCTGAAGGCAAACAAAGGTGGGTTTGACTTTTTATTATGTATTTAGGTTATATTTTTGTAGCAACAGGTCAAGGCACAAATACAATCTAGTGAAGATTCAACTAATTTGTCTGTTTCCCTGGTGCACACTGATTATGCTGCAAGGTAATAGACCAGATATTAACTCACTACAAAGGAAACTACAAAGGTAATGGACCAGTATAGCTGTATAGATGATTAATTGAGTGAATCCATGTATTTTGTATAGTATTATAGTAATGTAAGTAACCAACTTCTCTACCTGGAAAATAACATAAGATTTAAAACAAGAAAAGACCAAAGACATTTTCTGCCCCGGGCTTAAATTAATCTATTATTGAAAGCAAACAAAACATCCGCTCATACTTGTAGAAGCCGAGACCACTTATATTCTTTGATTCTTGTAGCAACAAGAGTATTGTTGGATCTGGGTTTTGATTTGAATGCCTGGGTTTTTGCTCTTGATGTTCTTCATTTTTTATTAAAGTTAAATATAAATTAAAAAGAAATCCAAATGGGGAAGAAGACGAGAGTATATTAGTCATTTCACTGCACTTAACGAGGAAAACTAACGGAAGCTAACGGAAAAGGCCTCTCGGTGGCGATTTTGCAAAAATGTGAAACGTGGATGTCTTTTTTGCGCTACTTTTTGTCTCGGTCCCATTTTTGCAATTTTGTGGAACGTGAAGGACCATTTTTGCAATTTACCCTAAAAAATAAGTAATGTTATAAGATTACAATATCTTTACTTATAAAAGGCAATGCAATTTATTAAGTATTTAAACTGTAAATTATAATTTAAATCATTAACTTTATTCACTCTCACTTATTTCACACTCATATATACACTAAAAAATTACACACACAAAGTAACGCTACTATAAACTATTGTCATCATACGCAAGTAATCGTGTAGTATCTTATAAAAAACTAAACTAATCACATTTGGCGAATAAGGCATCCAATATGTTTTTATAATACTCCAATGATCCATTGTCAAATGGTCCTACTTTCAATCACTTTCCAAGAGAGAAATCGTATCACTTAATCATTAGTTTTAGCATCGAATTGTATATTTGTATTGAATTCAATGTTTTGTTTCGTTATGACATTTAACATTGTTTTTACTGCATTTTATAGCATGAGAGACTAAACACTTCATGTTTTAGCCTAGTTATGAAATTACTATTTCCATGATGTTTATTTTCCTGTTTATTATGTGTCTTATGTGTTTATCAATATAGCCTTTCTATGATCCCCGCGTCTTGGATATATGTATGCTAGGTAGTACCTATTTAGGCTAGCTTGAATTGACCAAATGACCCTAGCCGGTAGGTTGCAAGGCGTGTAAGAATTGACCAAATGACTACCTACCTAGATAAGAAATGTGGGACCATGTTTGTATGTGTGAGAATTGACCAAAGAACCGCACACACCTTGGTACAGATTAGGTCTACATTGATAGTTAGAACTTAATGACTAAAACCAGACTGTACGGCTGAATTGACCAAAGGAGGTACAGGTTTGGAATTATAAGCTAAGCGATTTGACCAACTGATCCTAGTGACAATTAACCACCACATAAGGCGATAATAGATATTATTAGGAAAACTAAGTCATTTCTTCAAAAAAAAAAAAAAAAAAAAATGAAACTAAGTCATGGCATAATAAGATTAGTAACTAGGCTAGCACAACTTTCTCCCACTGATTCACTTTCAATTTAATTTTCGTTATTTTATAGTTTAATATAAATCAGTGATAATTTAGACTTAAGTTAGAATCCACCACATAATTCTTGGGACGACCTCGGCTTTACCAAACTAGACTATCCACGACCGAATACACTGCCCGATAGTGCTACGTAGATTATAGGTAAACAAGACTTATAAATATTAAAACGTGATCTAGGTTAAATTAGCATCAACCGACTTGAAAAACTTACTTTTTTTATTAACAAATACACCCACGTACTTTCAAATTTTGTTCTGACTTGAAACACATTATATAATGTTAGTCATTATGTGGCAACGTTAGTCCATTTAGTCAACGAACGTTTGCAAAGCTAGTCCTTTATACTAACGATTGTTTTTAATTAACTAAAAATTTGGTTTTCTTACGTTTTTCATACGTTTTTGTCCGTTTTTATATGTATTCGTTCGTTTTTATACGTTGTCATCCGTTTTGATACGTTTTCGCCCGTTTTCATATGTTTTTGTCCATTTTTATACGTTTTCGGCTGTTTTTATACGTTTTAGTCCGTTTATATACATCTTTCTTATGTTTTAATATGTTTTAATACGATTCCATATTTCTTATGTTTTTTGTCCATTTTTCTTATGTTTTCATACATTTTATCACTTTTATTACGTTTTTGTCCATTTTTATACGTTTTCGTCTATTTTTATACGTTTTATAACATTTTCATGAGTTTTTGTCCGTTTTTATACGTTTCGTTTGTATTTCTTACGTTTTATCCGTTTTTATGAGTCTTTATACATTTGTGTCCGTTTTTATATGTCTCCATCTGTTTTTCTACCCCTTCATCCATTTTCGTCCGTTTTATTAAGCTTTCACACATTTTTTTCGTTTTGATACGTTTTCGTTCATTTTTACACGTTTTCATCCAGACAAAAACGTATAAAAAGGGATAAGAAAACATATATTAAAACGTATGAAAATGTAAGGAAAATGGAAGAAAGCCTATAAAAACGGATGAAAACGTATAAAAATGGACGAAAACATGAGAAATCGAATAAAACAGGATAAAAACGTAAGAAAGTCATATATAAACATATAAACAAACGGAAACGTATAAAAACAGGCGAAAACGTATAAAAACGGACGAAAACGTATGAAATCGTTATAAAACAGACGAAAACGTATAAAAACGGGCAAAATCATAATAAAACGGGTGAAAATGTACAAAACATATAAAAACAAATAGAAACGGTTAAAAAAGTATGAAAACGTAAGAAAAATGTATAAAAACAGATGAAAACGTATAAAAAAGAAAAAAAACGTAAAAAAAAAAAAAAAAAAAAAAAAAAAAAAAAAAAAAAAAAAAAAAAAAAAAAAAAAAAAAAAAAAAAAAAAAAAAAAAAAAAAAAAAAAAAACCCTTTTAATATTGTGTTAGATATATGCAATTTTGTATCTTTGCCAGATATATATGCAGATGCCCCGTTAACACTAGTTAAAAAAATGAAATATAAAGTATAGAAAAACCTATAAATCGACCACAGTGGGAGTCGAACCCACGACCTTTTGATCCGAAGTCAAACGCGCTAATCCACTGCGCTATGCGGTCTTTTGTGTATACGGCATCTACGAAACACAATTAATATGCTAAATTATGTTAGCACATTTTGGGTGTTTCACTGTTTGTAGAAATTTTATTTTTGTAACTCAGAATTTAGAATCATTAACATAATATTGAACTATATCAATTACCTAGATTACCATATATTGAAACAGGTAAGTAGAAAAAGATCTCAAAGATGTTTTTTGTTAATTGAGGTTGCAATTAGGAGTGTGTAGAAATCGAGTTTTTTCTGTAAATGATGCTCGATATTTATTCAGTTACGAAGGTAGCAACAAATATAATGTAGCGTAAATTTTTTTAAATTTATAGCTAATATTTGTGATTTAACAAAAAGATTTGTAGTTGACGTTTAAAAAATTACGAAAGTTTGCCCTCTTGGGAACAAATCTTTTTCGCTCCGAATACTTTGCTTTCTTTTTTACGATTTTCTTTTTAGCATGTCACTCATTTGGTTGTTTACATAAATTTAACAAATATAATGTAAAAAATAAAATTAAATGTATCAAAACTAACATAAATAGTTGTTAATTTGATGAATTTAGTTAGACTAATTATCTTTTTACAACTTGTTTGTGAGACATCTACAATACAATGCATTTCTAAGGCAAACAACATTATTCAACCGAAAAACGATATTTCCTCTGTTGTGGAATAACCGTGATAATATCCCACCGACTAGGTAAAATAGTGTGAATGATTCAACACTACAAATATACCCCAAACTAGCTTATTGAAAAATTAAGCAATATGAAAAAACAAGAGAATGTAACACCAAACTTTCTTATATATTTCTCAAACTAGAAACATATTACAAAAAACTAAAACTAAAGAGGAAGAACTAAGTACACTACAAGGAAGTACTTGTCTGTGTTTTTGGTGTGTCAAACTCAAAGGAAAACCATTCTATTTATAGGCTCCAAACAAGCATCTCCATGTGCTATCAACTTGACCCACTTGACCAACTTGTATCTCCCAACTAGCATATCTTCAATCTTTGCGGAGATTCTATAGATCTTGGATGAGATTAGATAAAGTGGGTCCCTTTATTTGAGCCATTATTCTACAAATCTCCACCTTGGCGAAATATCAATATCTTCAAACCAATCTTCAAGTTTTCAGAATATTGATCAAGTCTAAACAGTAATTGAACTTGATCCCAGCTACTACTTTAGTAAGCATATCAGCGGGATTCTTAGATGTATGTATCTTCTGGATTCTGACTCCACCTTCTTCCAGTATCTCTCGTATGAAGTGATACCGCACATCAATGTGCTTCGTCCTTGCATGATAAACTTGATTCTTTGCATTGTGAGAATTTTCTGATTGATTCCAAGTTCACCGAGCAACCCTTGAAGCCAAATTGCCTCCTTTACAGCCTCAGTAATTGCCATATACTCTGCTTCCGTAGTTGACAAAGCAGTAGTTGAATGTAAGGTAGACTTCCAACTTATTGGAGCTTTTGCCAGAGTAAAAACATAGCCTGTAGTAGATCTTCTCTTGTCTAAATCTCCAGCATAGTCGGAATCGCAATATCCCGCTACCCACTGACTACTTCCATGCTCAAATACTAACCCTACATCGATCGTGTTATGGATGTACCGTAATATCCATTTCACAGCTTGCCAATGTCCTTTTCCAGGGTTATGCATATACCTGCTCACCATACCAACAACATGACTAATATCTGGTCGAGTACATATCATAGCATACATTAAGCTACCGACAGCATTTGCATAAGGCACTTTTTCCAAGTATGCCCTCTTTGCATCNCCGTAATATCCATTTCACAGCTTGCCAATGTCCTTTTCCAGGGTTATGCATATACCTGCTCACCATACCAACAACATGACTAATATCTGGTCGAGTACATATCATAGCATACATTAAGCTACCGACAGCATTTGCATAAGGCACTTTTTCCAAGTATGCCCTCTTTGCATCATTTTTCGGTGACATAGCAGCACTGATCTTAAATTGAGAAGCGAGTGGAGTACTAACTCGTTTTGTTTGCTTGTCGAACCTAAAACGCTTTAGAATCCTTCTCAGATATTGTTTCTGAGTCAAAGAGAGCTTCCTCAATTTTCTGTCTCTGACTATCTCCATGCTTAGAATCATCTTTGCTTCACCGAGATCCTTCATCTCAAATTCGTTTTTCAATCGAGTCTTTAACTTTTCAATCTCGTCTAGACGTTGAGAAGCTATCAACATATCATCTACATATAGAATAAGATATACGAAGGACCCATCTTGTAGCTTTTTCAAATAGACACAATGGTCGTATTTGCTTCTTGTGTACTTCGAGTCCAACATAAACTTATCAAATCGCTTGTACCACTGTCTTGGGGATTGCTTCAATCTGTACAACGATTTATGAAGTTTGCATACTTCATGCTCTTTTCCAGCAACTTTGAATCCTTCTGGCTGAACCATATAGATTTTCTCTTCCAAGTCTCCATGTAGAAATGCAGTCTTCACATCCATCTGAACTAGTTCCAAATCCAACTGTGCTACCAAAGCCAACAAAATTCTAATAGAGGAATGCTTTACCACTAGAGAAAAAACTTCGTTATAATCAATTCCCTCTTTCTGAGCGTAGCCTTTAGCTACCAATCTTGATTTCTAGCGAACCTCATCCTGGCTAGGAAATCCTTTTTTCTTTGCATACACCCACTTGCATCCAATTGCCTTCTTCCCTTTTGGGAGGTTGGTCAACTTGATAAGGCGAAAAGTGTACCGCTTTTCGGGGGTTATTTAAGCCCTAAATCGTATTTATTTGATCAAATATTACCCTAAATCGTTCCTTTTGTCATTTTAGGTACTTTGGAGAGAAATTCTGGAAAAGGAAGCATTTTGGACGTTTTTGGAGCATAAAAGTGAAGAATTCGACAAAGTGCCAAAGTCTACTGGAATAGTACCCATGACGGCGTCAAGCTTGGATGTGACGCCGTCAAGTCTTGATAAGCCAGAACGGATTTTGGGAGATTAAAGGGGGACGGCGTCAAGAAGGCCATCAAGAAACCCTAACCACGGCGAGGTGACGACATCACAACCCATAACGTGACGCCGTCAATTCTGTTTTTCTATATATATTCTCACAATTTTTAGTCATTAGGGTGGAACTTTTTAGGGAGAAACCCTAATACGAATTTTAGCAGCTTTTTCAAGGTTTTTCACCTTGAGATCTTCCATATTATATTGAAGATAAGTTATCAATTAATCATTCAATATGTCTATGTGTTGTTTGATTCTATCTT
>LBNU01024401.1:110036-120704 GCA_014162995.1 Artemisia annua | reverse complement strand
TGCGAATTATGTAGTGGTCCCCACGACACTCGTGATTGCATGGAACTCCCCGAACAAGCTTTTGCGGACTACGCATCCTCGCGTACCGACGGAGCGGGAGACAAGTGGTACACTTTCAAACCCGAGCCAAACCCTTATGGTGACTCCTACAACCCCTCATGGAAAAATCACCCAAACTTTAGGTGGAAGCCAAACCAAAACACGCCCCAAAACAATTCTTCCAATCCACCTAATCATTTTCAACCCAACGGTCCCTCCTCGAACCGTACCTTCAACAACAATCCATCCAACAACTATGGTAGTACCAACAACTTTGAAGGATTGATGTCCAATTTTATGGCATCTCAAGAAGCTCGTATAGCTAAATTCACATCCGAATGTAATCAACAACAAGTAGAGATGACCAATAAGATTGAGACCTTATTGAAGGCCCTCAACAACCAAGTGCTATCACCTCCACATAAGGACGCCAGGAACACAAATAGCGGACCCCAAATCAAGGAGCCTTCTTCATCCAAACAAGTCCACTTCGTTAATGTTGTCACTATTAAGCCAATCCCTAAAAATGAAATAGATAGTGAACATAAGGAGGAAGTTAAGAAAGTTGAGGAGAATAAGGAGAGGGAAGTAGAAGAAGTAGATGACGAAGAGGACTACTTCAATAGGTTGCCCACTAAGGAAGAACATGCATACCATAAGGATCTATTCGATGACCCCGAGACACCATACTTCCTAGGTAGCCCAATCATCAAAACAGATGACCCTTCCAACATCAATATACCATGTAACATAGGTCACTTGCATGTATGGAAGGCCTACATAGATCTTAAGTCTCCAATAAACATCATGACTAGAGCCCACTACAATCTAATAANGAACATGCATACCATAAGGATCTATTCGATGACCCCGAGACACCATACTTCCTAGGTAGCCCAATCATCAAAACAGATGACCCTTCCAACATCAATATACCATGTAACATAGGTCACTTGCATGTATGGAAGGCCTACATAGATCTTAAGTCTCCAATAAACATCATGACTAGAGCCCACTACAATCTAATAATTAAAAAGCAACTGGGACTTAGGACATTTCCTAGCACGGGGTGGATAAGCAATTTTGTAGGTAGAGTTAGGGGACTACATGTCTATATAGGGAATTTCACCTATATCACCGACTTTGTGATTGTTGAGGACATTCGCCCGGTAATAGATGCATGCTTAGCTCAAGTAGTTTTTGGAAAGCCGTTTGTTGAGGCCTCCAAAATGAATTATGACCCATCTCTAGGGATAGTTAGGTTCAAGGACGAGACCGATGATATAGCTTACCAAATGCCTTATAAGATAGAGCAATACCGACTCTTGTCAAACATCGAGAAGGAGCACAAGCAAGCGGTCTACTATAGGAATAACAAGGATAGAAGTAGAGGAGTAGACTATGTTATGAGTAGGATATTTGGGTTCTACAAAGAATGCTTGCAACTAGGTCCGGAATATAAGACTAAGCCCGAGGATGACCTAGAGGACGTGACCAATGATGGAGTCACGTAATAGAGCCCGCGACTTTGAGTCTAGCTACAAGACTCGTTAATAAAGAAAAGCGCTTCTTGGGAGGCAACCCAAGCTTCGTGTGTTTATTTGTTTGTTTGTTTGTTTGATTTTATTTGCTTCCGTATGTATGTTTTATTTTTATTGTTATTGATTCATGTTTCTAAATTGTGAAAATGCTTTATTTTGTTTTTAACTTCGTCTTAACTACATATAAAGGTATTTTGCAAAAGATAAGTGTAAGGGAAATCCAAATCGGTTTATAAGAACAAATGAACATGAATCATAACAATATTAAATTGACATACATATTATTAATTGTTTGAGTCAAATGCTTGTATCGAGTCATGATAATATTTTGCAGGATTTCCAGGAACTAAGAATTGGGTTTTTCCAGAAATTTTCCGGAAACTTAACATGAAAATCTGTCAGATCACTTCTGACGGCGTCAGGCCCCAGTCTGACGGTGTCAGGCACTGTTTTTTGGAATTTTTGAAAGTTTTGTTTTTCTTCCGGAATCATAAAATGCTTTATAAAATCTCTAACTTATAAACTCCAGGAATCTGCAAAATATTCATTCCACAAGCATTATATCCTTATACAGATTTATCCCGCCGATGTTATGCAGGTTTTCGTGTTTGTTTTCTCAGGTTTAACAGGTTATTTTGGACAAGAAGATGATTTATATTTCGGAAGGGAAGCTTTGAGCGTTCATTTTCTTGGAAGAAGATCTAACCATGTTACCACTTTATCCACCGAGTGAATTAGGGGAGTATTTGATTTCATTCTTTACCTTATTTACTTTTACATCTTGTTATTTGAACATTGGGGACAATGTTCATCTTAAGTGTAAGGGGGTAAATTACGATACCTTAGAGAATGCAAGTACGCTTGATTTTTGTTTGTTTAATGGTAGATGTGTAATAAAACTGAGAGAAATACCTGTTAGGGCAATTTTAGTGCCAAATTTAAAATTTTTTACAACATTTAGGAGTGAAACTTTGGTCTTAATGAGCGTCTCATGGATAGGAGTTATATGACTAGCACAAAACCGTACCACTAAAAAATTTTTTCCACCCAAATATGTGAGGTTCGCTCCTAGAATTGGTAGGAAAAGCATTTATGCTATGATGTGTGTACCGGTAGCACTTAGATTCTAGAACTTGCGATAGGACCATCCCGAATCCACAAGTGAGACTACATTCGTGTAGTTAGATTTACTACATGATAAGAGGCATTAGGATTAACCCATTGTTTTACACATGTGTTTTTGTTATAATTACTTTGGCTACATTGGTCAAATAATTCTCCCACACTTTTGCGTTGTACTCATTTTTAGTACACGATACCCCTAGTACACCCTCCAGAGCCTATCCTTTTCGTTTCTAACTTTAAGCATTATACTTAAAGGAAGAATTTGTTACACCCCACTTAAATGTACACACAAATCGCCTTAGCCTACCTTGTATGCACTCACCTTTAGTGCATTATTGTGACAACATTTGTTTAAACCCTTAGTTAATTATCTAATTGATTATATGGTTGCTAAGTCGAGTCATATCCTTGTATATATTGTTTTGGGACGATTGGGACTCATGGGTAAAGTACTAGTGTAATGGAGTAATGGGGAAGAACAATATTATTACCCCCATGTGTGCTAAATATTTTAAAAAAGTACTCCAAGTGTTTCGATTATCTTAATTCGAGTCATTAGAATAGTTATTTGTAAAGTATGTAAAAGTTCAAGTGTAAGGGGAGAACCGAGGCCCCTATGATGTATTATTTTGGATGGTAGGGCAAGAGTGTATGCCAAAAAAAAAGAAAAAAAAAGAAAAAAAATCGAAAAATCAAAAAAAATGAAAAAAATGAGAAAAAGAAAAGTAGAAAAAACATACGGACTACCATCCCGTTTCTTTCTTTGTTTATTTTATATTTTTATTAGTTTTTGATTAGCTTAAGTCGAGTCTAGTCTTGGCTTAGCAACGCCATATTGTACATGTAATTAATCAAGATCTTTAACTCGCCACCAGTAAAATATCCCTTATCCAACAAAACCGTGTTTATCATATCCCTACACCTCATTACAACCCTTTTTGTAAAGCCCTCTTTGATAGTTTATCTTAGGTGCTTACGCCTAGTGGAGAAGGTTTTCGATCCTTTCCCAAGCCTATGGTAATCTATTTGCTATGACAGGTAGTGAGAGATATTGTTCATTTTCATTTATGAGATATAATTCTATGACACCTGAGAGATGTGAGTATCTAAACACTACTTGTGAGGTGCTAGTGTGTAATCTCCGTGCTTATTATGATTAAAGTGGAACGATTATTTGTTGTAATTACTTTTATATTAGTGTTAAATGACCCCTAACTTGTATTTTGATTAGAATAAAAGCGCATTTGCTTGAGGACAAGCAAATCTCAAGTGTAAGGGTATTTGATAAGGCGAAAAGTGTACCGCTTTTCGGGGGTCATTTAAGCCCTAAATCGTATTTATTTGATCAATTATTGCCCTAAATCGTTCCTTTTGTCATTTTAGGTACTTTGGAGAGAAATTCTGGAAAAGGAAGCATTTTGGACGTTTTTGGAGCATAAAAGTGAAGAATTCGACAAAGTGCTAAAGTCTGCTGGAATAGTACCCATGACGGCGTCAAGCTTGGATGTGACGCCGTCAAGCCTTGATAAGCCAGAACGGATTTTGGGAGATTAAAGGGGGACGGCGTCAAGAAGGCCATCAAGAAACCCTAAGCACGGCGAGGTGACGGCGTCAAAGCTACAACGTGACGCCGTCAGATCTGTTTTTCTATATATATTCTCACAATTTTTAGTCATTAGGGTGGAACTTTTTAGGGAGAAACCCTAATACGAATTTTAGCAGCTTTTTCAAGGTTTTTCACCTTGAGATCTTCCATGTTACATTGAAGATAAGTTATCAATTAATCATTCAATATGTCTATGTGTTGTTTGATTCTATCTTGTTCTTGTCTTTCGTTTAACATGCTAGGCTAGGTTTTCTTTGTGTTTGCTTAGATCTAATGAAACCTAACTATTGATTATTGATTGAATGGTGTGTTATTGATTGTATTGGATGAATGTTTATCGATGTTAGGCTTAAAAAAACTGGCCAACCTCCTATATGGTAACGTGCTTGAACGTCTTAAGAAACATGAACCAAGGTGTACTAAGGTTATTTGATTGTATTTAATGCATGAGCGAATTCTAGTGATCCAATGTTAGGAGCTTCTTAGCCGGCTCGACATAGGAGTGAAGTAGAAGCTTATAGAGTTGGGGAAGTCCGTACACACCCCCACGACCGTTATTAAGTAAACACATTTCTCTCCATATAGTTTTCACAACATTTACTTTCAGTTTATTTTATTTTATTTGCAATTGTAGTTATTTGGGTTAGTTGACTAGCAACTAATTCCGCCCACTCCTTCAAAACCGAGATATTTACTTGCTTTCTAAAAAATATAAAAATACAAAAAGAATCTTCCCTCATCCTTAGACCTATTAGAGTAGTTTTTCAATCCTAACGACACTATTCCCCTAGAGAACGATCAATCCCCCGGTACTTGCCACTACACTATACTACATCGGTCAGGTACACTGCCTGGTGGGGATTGCAAGCTTCTCAATATCCCTTGAGAAGTAAAACCTTTTTGCGAGGGTGCAACCTCACGCATCACAACTCCCATGTCTGATTCTTCTGAAGAGACTGCATTTCTTCGCTCATGGCAATCCTCCACATCTCATTCTCTGAGTCTCGAACTGCTTCAGAGTAAGTTGTAGGAACATCATCAGCTGCAATTGAAGATGCACAAGCCGCTGTATCATTAAGGCGAGCAGGCCTTTTAGTGTTTCTTTTGGGCTTACTGGTAGCAATTGATTCATGTTGTTGTTGTGGAAGTTCTTCGGTTTGAACCTCCTCTCCTTCATAATCTCCTTCTACCATAGGAGAATCATCCAATTGTTTCTGTATCATCTGGTACTATTATTCTTTCAAATTCCACCTTTTTGGGAGTTCCATCTAACTGCTTAGCATTCACCTTCTTCAACATGGTAGATTCATTAAAGGTGACATCCCTGCTAAAGATCGTCTTCTTCGTCTCTGGACACCATAGACGATAGCCTTTGATTCCAGAGGTGATCCCCATGAACAATGCTTTCTTTGCTCTGGGATCCAACTTTGATTCCTTCACATGATAATATGCAGCGGAACCAAAAACATGCAAGGAATCATAATCCGTAGCAGGTCTTCCATACCATTTCTCAAATGGTGTTTTCCCATCAATAGCAGTAGATGGCAAATGATTAACGAGGTGACACGCATACGTCACAGCTTCAGCCCAAAATTCTTTACCCAACCCAGCATTGCATAACATACACCAAACTTTCTCCAGCAAGGTTCGGTTCATGCGTTCTGCCACCCCGTTCTGTTTTGGTGTATGCCTCACAGTGAAGTGTCTGACAATGCCTTCGTCTTCACAAAATTTTGTGAATTAATCATTTTTATACTCCCCGCCGTTATATGTTCGGAGATGTTTGATCTTTTTGCACGTCTGAGTTTCCATCATCTTTTTCCATTTGATGAACACTCCTAGCACTTCATCCTTTTTCTTCAACGTTTACACCCAAACTCTTCGAGAAAAGTCATCAACAAAGGTCACATAATAGTGTCTCCCTCCTAAAGAGCTTGTCTTTGAGGGACCCCATACATCAGAATGGACATAATCCAAGATACCTTGTGTCTTGTGGATAGCTGTCCCAAATTTCACCCTAGTTGTTTTCCCGTTGATGCAATGCTCACAGAGATCCAACTTACAAGAACTGAATCTTTCAATAATCCTTGCTTTATGAGGAAATTCAAGGATTTTTCTCTTGCATGTCCTAAGCGCATATGCCATAGCTTCACAGCTTCTAAATTTCTATCACCATCGGTAACAGTTGCTACAGTTCCAACAACCGTTCTACCATTGTAGTGATATGTGTTGTTTAATTTACAAATACCCTTCATTACTAAAAGTACTCCAGAGATGATCTTCATAANCCTAAGCGCATATGCCATAGCTTCACAGCTTCTAAATTTCTATCACCATCGGTAACAGTTGCTACAGTTCCAACAACCGTTCTACCATTGTAGTGATATGTGTTGTTTAATTTACAAATACCCTTCATTACTAAAAGTACTCCAGAGATGATCTTCATAACCCCATCCTTTGCTCTTACTTCGAATCCTTTAGATTCTAAGGTACCGACAGAAATGAGATTCTTTTTCAACTTTGGCGAATAACGAACACCTTTCAAGGTCACAATTGTTTCGTCTTCATTTTGCAATCGAATGGAACCAATCCCATGAGTAGTGAGGGGAGTTTCGTCTGCTGTATAAACAACTTCCTCATGTTCTTCAAAATTACTAAACCACTCTCGATGTGGTGTAATATGATGGCTGCATGCGGAATCTAATAGCCATACATCAAAAGCATTCTTGGTTGACGATGTTGCAAGTGAGAGATCTGATTCTTCATCATCACACTTGGTGACATTCGCCTCCGCTACAGCTTTTCCTTTGTAATTATTGTGCTTGGTTTTCAAATTTGGACAATCTCTCTTCCAATGGCCTTTTTCATGACAAAAAGCACATTCATCTTTGCTTAGTCTTTGCCTCGACTTGGATCTCCATCTCTTATCGGTGCCCTTCTTCTGCAAACGACCTCTGACCAGCAAAACCTCTGCGTCTCCACTTGAACTAATATGCTTGTCCTTCCTTCTAAGTTCTTTACTATACAAGGCGGCACAAACTTCACTAAGAGACACATCATCCTTCCCATTAAGTAGAGTTGTTTCAAGCAACTCGTACTCCTTGGAAGCGATCCCAGCAATATTAATGCTAGATCCTGGTCTTTGAACACCTCATCCATATTCATCAAATCGGTGACCAGTTAGTTAAAACTAGTAATGTGATCATTCATCGTGGTACCCGGTACATATGTGAAGCGAAAGAGTCGCTTCTTCATAAAGAGCTTATTCTGACAATTTTTCTTCAGAAATTTCTCTTTCAATGCCACCCACAGTTTGTAGGCGGATGTTTCTTTTGAGAAAGCATATCGTTGCTCTCTCGAAAGACATGAACGAACCGTACCACAAGTTTCGAAAAAATCAAGAAAAATACAAAAAAATGAGAAAAAGAAAAGTAGAAAAAACATATGGACTACCATCCCGTTTCTTTTTATGTTTATTTTATGTTTATTAGTTTTTTATTAGCTTAAGTCGAGTCTAGTCTTGGCTTAGCAACGCCATATTGTACATGTGATTAATCAAGATCTTTAACTCGCCACCAGTAAAATATCCCTTATCCAACAAAACCGTGTTTATCATATCCCTACACCTCATTACAACCCTTTTTGTAAAGTCCTCTTTGATAGTTTATCTTAGGTGCTTACGCCTAGTGGAGAAGGTTTTCGATCCTTTCCCAAGCCTATGGTAATCTATTTGCTATGACAGGTAGTGAGAGATATTATCCATTTCCATTTATGAGATATAATTCTATGACACCTGAGAGATGTGAGTATCTAAACACTACTTGTGAGGTGCTAGTGTGTAATCTCCGTGCTTATTATGATTAAAGTGGAATGATTATTGTTGTAATTACTTTTATATTAGTGTTAAATGACCCCTAACTTGTATTTTGATTAGAATAAAAGCGCATTTGCTTGAGGACAAGCAAATCTCAAGTGTAAGGGTATTTGATAAGGTGAAAAGGGTACCGCTTTTCGGGGGTCATTTAAACCCTAAATCGTATTTATTTGATCAATTATTGCCCCAAATCGTTCCTTTTGTCATTTTAGGTACTTTGGAGAGAAATTCTGGAAAAGGAAGCATTTTGGACGTTTTTGGAGCATAAAAGTGAAGAATTCGATAAAGTGCCAAAGTCTGCTGGAATAGTACCCATGACGGCGTCAAGCTTGGATGTGACGCCGTCAAGTCTTGATAAGCCAGAACAGATTTTGGGAGATTAAAGGGGGACGGCGTCAAGAAGGCCATCAAAAAACCCTAACCACGGCGAGGTGACGGCGTCACAACCCATAACGTGATGCTGTCAAGTCTGTTTTTCTATATATATTCTCACAATTTTTAGTCATTAGGGTGGAACTTTTTAGGGAGAAACCCTAATACGAATTTTAGCAGCTTTTTCAAGGTTTTTCACCTTGAGATCTTCCATGTTACATTGAAGATAAGTTATCAATTAATCATTCAATATGTCTATGTGTTGTTTGATTCTATCTTGTTCTTGTCTTTCGTTTAACATGCTAGGCTAGGTTTTCTTTGTGTTTGCTTAGATCTAATTATCTAAATCAACAACTCAACTTAATTATACATTCATAACTTGAGCAGGCATAGAAAATCATTCCATGACAATCATGTGTTGGTACTTAATCCTCCTCTAAAACGCACACAACAAATTGCATTACACTTTAGTGTGTGTGATAAGATTATAAAACTGCAAAAACCACTTACACGTTGCATTATAGTGAGAACAACAATAAAGTTAGTTACAACATCAAATAAGAAAACTTCATATTAGAACTAAAGGGGTGGTTGGTTATGCTTATTAAAGGTGCTTATTGGCTTATTCAATTACCATAACACAATAAGTTTTTTTTTTTTATTTTATTATTATTATTTTTTTAATAATAATAATTAGCTTTGTATAATGTTTTTAAGTGGCAGACATGCTGTGGTTGATGTTGATGTTATTTTTTAACTTTAACTATTGATATCATGTTATATAAAATGTGCGAGTTTAGTAGCATATAATGAGTGTTAATAAAGTTAAAATATAAACTAATACTAATACTCATGTAATTTTAAACAAAGTTAATATTATAAAGTATAAGGGGTATAAAGTGTAAGGGGTTATTTGTGTTTTTTCTAAAGTTATTAAAAAACATAGAAACTTGTAATTTTACACTTAGCTCTATATAATTTATTTAAAATTCAACCACTAAAGTTTTATTAATTACTTCCTCTTTCTTTAAGTTTTTTTTTTCATAAATTTGACACCTATATTTTTATGCATTTTTTTTTTAACCAAATTTCTCCACCAAATTTTTTAATTTTGACCAAATTGGATTCAATTTTGACTTTCTATTGACTAATCACGTCGCTCGATTTTGCTTACGTGGCAAAATCAAGCTCTCCTATTGGTCCAATTTTATTTACATTGAGAAGGGATTTGCAAAAAAACTCCGAAATAATGTAATTCCTTTATTATATAAAAGATTCATTTGTCTAATTTTGTCTAAAAAAAATAAAAAAAAAATCATTAGCACTTCAAAATTTATTCGTCTCCCAACCTACGTTAGCATTTAAACTTTTGATCTTTTACTTTGTAATCAAATCATTTTATAATAATTTTTGCAATCATTTTATGTCTTATTTTTCCAACAGTGCATGTTTTCTCTTCATATTATCATCTTAGTCATTTGTTTGTTTTTATATGTCTTATTAATTTAGTATCATTTCATCATTTTAGTATTTATAACATAGATCTGTATTGAAACAGTTTTGGTTTCACTTCCATTTTAGTTTAACTAGCATTCCGTGAAGTTACGTTAAACACTTTTCGTCTAATCTAATAATTAGCGGTGACGAGTAAATTATATTTGGACAAAGAAAGGTTATTAGTGGATAATTCTGGGTGTAATTATGGAGTTTAAGAAGACGAGTTTGGAAATTATTGAATGGGTCTCATCTCATCGCCTTCACTTCGTTATACTCATTTGGTTATCTCTATCCTCTTTTTATCATTTTTATTGCTATTATGTTTAGTTTTATTACTGTTATAATTATTGTTGCTTTATTTGTTGTTTTAGCTTAGTTATGTTTATGTGCGAATAGTTCATACGTTAGTTTAGAAATATGTTTGCTATTTTCGGCTTATTTGTTTTTGCTAGCTTAGTAGTCATGAGTAGCGAGTAGACTTTTTATATACTTGTTGAGTAGGTTATTCCGTGAATTAGGCGTGGTTTAATAAAAGTTAGACAATATATTGATTAGTAATATTTAAGTTACTTAGATTGAAATTTTGGTTGTTTAAGCGGGCAAAAGCCGTGAAA
>LBNU01024401.1:57827-88283 GCA_014162995.1 Artemisia annua | reverse complement strand
ATATGTAAAAAGAGAATTACACCAACGGGAATTACTGAGGGCGAAAGGAGGTTTGAAGTAACTAAAGAGTGTTATCTTACTGAAGTAATTCCGTTTTTTAAACATATCAAGGAACATTTTGAGAACATGCAAACGTCTCTTAAATCTGAGATTAATGAAATGAAAGATGTGTTTAAAAGTCTGGAACTTGAAGGAAAACAAACTGTAATAGACCTTCAACATAGTGAAATTGCTAGGAAGAATACTCTCATCATGTATGATAATTTAATTGCTAAGTGCATTGCTCAAGATGTGTTTTATACTGTTACTGATTCTTCCATAAATGCTTGCCAATTTCATGAAATGTCTATTGCATTGAATGTTTTCCAAAATCGTGTTGTTGAGCTTGAGGGGGAGAATTTAAAATTGCGTGAAAAAATTAAAAACGATGACCATGATAACATGGTCAGACATTTTTCAAAACTAGAAGTTGATAATCTTAATTTGCAATTAAAGTATCAACATTTAGAAGAAAGAATTAAAACCTCAAATGTCAAGACATCTTCGGATGCTCCAGAATTTGATGCACATTTTGAATTAGCCAAACGTGATGAAAAGATTCAAGCTCACATTAACATGATTCGAAAACTGAGGGCTCAAATTGGCCAATTGAAATCTCACAAGAGTGATGTGATTGAACCTCAGAAACCTCCGTGTTTAGATTCTCAAAATTTTCAACTCCAAAACATCATCGAACATCTTAAATATGAAAATGATTGTTTTCAATCTGAAAACTCAAAGGTCAAACAACATTACAAAGAGTTACATGATTCGATTAAGATCTCACGTGATAAAACCAATGAAAAAATAACGTCTTTGTTAAAAGAAATTGAGAATCTAAAGACTTAGGCGAAAGAGAGAATGCTCCCCATGGTCGATAAATCTAAAGGAAATGCATGTGATGCCGTAACTATTCCTCTTCCCCTTAAGAATAATGCGTTTGTCCATAGTGAGTACCTTAGGTATCTTAAGGATTGCCTAGACATGCTTTGTGAGACTATTGAAGAGGTTAGAATGGTGAGACCTACTGATAATGCCATCCTTGATGTTTATTATCTCACCAATAGATCATATGAACTCTTAGATTATGTCATTGGTACATGTCCCAAAGCTGTTTGCATGCGTGATAAGGTTAATGAACCATCCTCTAAGGATAAGAACAAGCGTGTTGCCTTTAATGTACCCTTGACATCATCTGAACTTAACACACCTCATACCAATAATCAAACAGCAATACCACGATCTAATGTTCCCTTCATTAATTCTACAGGAGTAAAAATTGTCACTAAAGCTAGCGGGTCAAAGCCTAGTTGCAATACAAGGAATGATAAGACTTCGCCAGCTAAGAGTGCTCAAGGGAAGAAAGTAGAAGACCACCTTAGGAACAATAAGTCTGATCTGAATGATGTGAATCGTGTTGATTCTAGTATTAGCTCTAGGCGTACTGTAATTAATTCGAATTCTAATGCTACTTGTAAGATCTGTGATGTCTTTTTAATTTCTGGTAATCACGATGAGTGTGTTAAGACAATTTTGGATGCTTCTAAATTACTCTCAGTCAATAATGCTTTGAATAAAAACATTGAAAACCGTGCTTGGAAAGCAACAGGAAGGAAGTTTTCTAATATTGGCTCTCATTGGAGACCCACTGGAAGAAAATTTACTTTAGGAAGTCAATGCCCGTTAACTAAACTGCCCAAGTTTAGGCCTACCAATGTTAGGGTATGGAAGGATACTGGCAGGACTTTTCCTTTAGAAACACAATGCAACAACCATAAGTCTAGTGCCCTCGCAGGTCATGATATAACTAATGATACTATTGAACCTTCCACTTCTGTTTGTGCTAACCAATCGGATCCCACTTGTGTTTGGGGATCCACGTTTTTCAGCTATCCATATCTGTCTGGTTTCAATGCAGGTCGTACAAATCGTCCTGTGGTATTTGGACTCAGGCTGCTCAAAACATATGACTGGGATCGCTCGCGGCTCAGAAATTTCGTGAAAAAGTTTATCGGGACTGTTAGATTCGGGAATGATCATTTTGGTGCAATAATGGGTTATGGAGACTATGTGGTTGGGAACAACGTGATTTCTAGGGTATATTATGTAGAAGGGCTTGGGCACAATTTGTTCTCCGTTGGTCAATTTTGTGACTCGGATCTAGAAGTAGCCTTCAGAAAACACACTTGTTATGTTAGAAGATTGGATGGTGTGGATCTCCTGAAAGGCAGACGTGGCTCAAACCTCTACACTATATCCATTGAAGATATGATGCGGTCATCACCAATTTGTTTACTATCTAAGGCTTCCAAGTACAAGTCATGGTTGTGGCATCGTCGTTTAAATCACTTGAACTTCGGTACCATCAATGAGCTCACTCGTAAAGATCTTGTTCGAGTCATGCCCAGGCTGAAGTATGAAAAAGATCATCTCTGTTCAGCTTGGTAAAAGCAAGAAGCAATCTCACAAACCCAAAACTATCAACACCATTATGGAAGTTCTTCATACCCTTCACATGGATCTGTGTGGTCCAATGAGAGTGCAAAATATTTTTGGAAAAAGATATGTGTTAGTGATCGTTGATGACTACTCTCGGTTTACATGGGTTAAGTTCCTCAGATCCAAGGACGAGACACCTGAAATCATCATCAAACTAATCAAGCAGCTGCAAATTGGACTCAATAAAACTGTCAGATTCGTCCGCACAGATAACGGAACTGAGTTTGTTAATCANGGTCCAATGAGAGTGCAAAATATTTTTGGAAAAAGATATGTGTTAGTGATCGTTGATGACTACTCTCGGTTTACATGGGTTAAGTTCCTCAGATCCAAGGACGAGACACCTGAAATCATCATCAAACTAATCAAGCAGCTGCAAATTGGACTCAATAAAACTGTCAGATTCGTCCGCACAGATAACGGAACTGAGTTTGTTAATCAGCAACTTACTCATTTTTATGAAGATCTTGGAATTAGTCACCAAAGGAGTATACCTCGAACACCTCAGCAGATCGGAGTCGTTGAAAGACGAAACCGTACCCTTGTAGAGGCCGCACGAACTATGCTGATATTCTCCAAAGCTCATATGTTCCTCTGGGGAGAGGCAATTGCAACTTGTTGTTACACTCAGAACCGATCACTGATTCATCCTCTTCACAGCAAAACCCCCTATGAGCTGGTGCACGAGAGAAAACTTGATCTCTCATTTCTTCGAGTTTTTGGTGCACTATGTTACCCAACCAATGATAGTGAAGACTTGGGAAAGCTCAAGGCAAAAGCTGATATTGGAATTTTTGTTGGCTATGCACCTAATAAGAAGGGGTATCGAATCTACAACAAAAGAACCCGACAAATCATGGAAACTATCCATGTCACGTTTGATGAGCTGTCCGAGCAAACGGCTCCTGAATACTCCAGTTCATGACCCGCATCTAATCTTTTGACTCCTGGACCAATTAGTTCGGGACTTGTACCTTCCACCACCACTGATGCTCCTTTTGTGCCACCCACTAGTGAGGACTTGAAGAAATTATTTGATCCAATGTATGATGAGTATTTTGAGCCTCAACAGAGAGTCGAACCAGAACAACAAGTTATAGGTCCTGATGCTGCTGCTAATGATGAACCTCAACCTACTAATGGGCCTTCCATCTCCATCTCTCTTAGTCAAACTGCTCCATCATCCAGCCATACTCAACCCTCACACACCGATCAACCTTCTTCAAATCCTCAAGGAGCAGCATCTGAAAATTCATTTGAAGTAAATCCCTTTGCTCAATCACCAGATGAACCTTTTGTCAACATATTTTCCCCTGATCCATCAAATGTAGCAACCTCTTCAGAAGATTCCAACACTGCTACATCAGTCCCCAATCATCAACTTCATGAGCATATCAGGAAATGGACAAACGATCACCCAATTGACAACACCATTGGTAATCCATCTCGCCCTGTATCTACACGTAGACAACTTGCCACAGATGCCTTGTGGTGCTTCGTCAGTTCCATACTGTCTAAAGTCGAACCAAAGGATTATAAAGAAGCTTTGAAAAAAACATCCTGGTTCACCGCAATGCAAGAGGAAATCCATGAATTTGACAGACTTGATGTTTGGGAATTAGTGCCTCCTCCCGACTGTGCTATGATTATCGCTCTCAAATGGATCTTCAAAGTAAAGCTTGACGAATATGGTGAAGTTCTGAAGAACAAAGCTCGGCTAGTGGCCAAAGGATACAGAAAAGAAGAAGGCATTGACTTTGAGGAATCATTCGCACCAGTAGCCAGAATTGAGGCAATCAAAATCTTTCTTGCCAATGCAGCTAGTCAGAATATGATTGTCTACCAAATGGATGTGAAGACTGCATTTATTAATGGTCACTTAAAGGAGGTAGTATATGTAAGCCAACCAGAGGGGTTTGTTAATCCTGAATACCCGAATCATGTCTATCGCTTGAAAAAGGCACTTTATGGACTGAAACAGGCACCCAGAGCTTGGTATGATACTCTATCCAAATTCCTTCTAGCCAACAAATTCACCAAGGGTGTGGTTGATCCTACATTGTTCACCAGAAAGTCGGGCAAGCATCTACTCCACGTTCAGATATATGTGGATGACATTATCTTCGCCTCTTCAGATCCATTGGAGTGTGATCGGTTTGCACAAGAAATGAGTACAGAATTCCAAATGTCCATGATGGGGCAAATGTCATTCTTCTTGGGGTTGCAAATCTCTCAAAATCCTCACGGCATCTTCATCAATCAATCCAAGTATGCTACTGAAATCTTGAAGAAATTTGGATTTGAATCATGTGACTCTGTTGACACCCCAATGATAGAGAGGTCAAAACTGGATGAGGATGTTGAGGGGGCTCCAGTTGACCAAACCAAGTACCGAAGCATGATCGGATCATTGATGTACCTCACCGCTAGCAGACCAGATCTCTTATTTGCAGTTTGCATGTGTGCTCGCTATCAATCCAAACCTACCAAAAAGCACTTAGAAGCAGTCAAAAGGGTCTTCATGTACCTTCAAGGGACGATTCACATGGACCTTTGGTACCCTAAAGACACTGCTATGGCTCTTACTGCCTACTCTGATGCTTATCATGCGGGGTGTCAAGATACTCGTCGAAGCACGTCGGGCGGTGCTCAATTTCTGGGAGACAAGCTAGTTAGCTGGTCATCAAAGAAGCAAATGAGTACCTCGATCTCCTCCACTGAGGCTGAATACATTGCCATGTCATCTTGCTTTGCTCAAATCCTTTGGATGAGGTCTCAATTATCTGATTATGGTTTTGTATACAACAAAGTTCCGATGTACTGTGACAACAAAATTGCCATTGCTCTTTGCTGCAACAACGTCCAGCACTCAAGATCAAAGCACATTGATATTCGACACCATTTCATCAGAGAACAAGTGGAAAAGGGAATCGTGGAACTTTACTTTGTGAGGACAGAATTTCAGCTGGCTGACATCTTCACTAAAGCACTTCCCAGAGAACAGTTTCAATTCATTCTTCCTCGTCTTGGAATGAAGAGTATCTCTCCTGAGTCACTCAAAAGTCTTCAGGAGGATAATGATGAGTAATGGATTCGCTTCAAATATCCTCGTAAAAACCTAAAAGAAAAATACAAGAATATAAAAACCTAGAAAAACCATAAAAATCTGAAAAACATAAAAATGCCAAAAATAGTTTCATCTTAAACATGTCATCATGGTTTGCTATTACTTCAGATAGCAACCCGTCTTTCAAAATGAGGAAAACACGTCACCAAAAGGACGGTGTTCCTAACAACGGATGAATTTCATCCGGGCATGGATTACTTTACATCCGTGCACCTCCGAAATGTTGTACGCTTCAGTGCATCATTTCTAGTAAAAGAAGAGAAGTCTTCTTTCATCCCAAAATCTCTCTCCTAATGATTCTTCAAGAGAGTTTTTGTGGTTTACAAGGTGGCTATTGGACTTAAATTTTCACAAATACCTTGCCGCTCAACTTAATGGCCACAACACGTTAAATTGAAAACGGGTCATTAATTGAGGGGGAGCGTATTTGCTTAAACTTTCTGCACCTTTAAAAGCTTTGTGCACCAGCAGCAGTGAAAAAGTGTCTCAAAATCAGTAAATGTTAAAACTTTTATCACACTTTCTCCCAATTTTCTTCTAAAATCATTTAAATCAATTGGGATCACAAAATCTCAAAAGATTTGAAATTTTTTGATCGGGGTAGAGAATGTGATTTAAATATGAAATCTGATTTAAAATGTGATATTTTTGGACTCAAAGGTAGGCTCTCCAGTATGTGCTAAAATTTTGAAGCTTTTGAATTTTAATCAAAGCATATATTGAGGGGGAGCAAGTGAAACAAATGATGAATAAATAATCTCAAATGTTCTCTTTCCCGTATGTGCTTAAGTTTCAACAACTTTCAAATTGAATCAATCAATGTGCACATATTGAGGGGAAGCAAGTGGCTAAGAGAGCAAGTGGCTAAGAGTCTTTCGCGTGTTTTTACAATAATAAGTAGAAACCGTGAATTGATTACGACTCAGATTTGACTCATGAATTGACGAAACATGAAAAGTCGTGAATCGAAAGGACTAGTCCTGGCCAGGTAATAATTTCAAGCGGGTTTAACCAGTGATGTAAGCGTGTCTCGAAGAGGACTGGTCTAAGTAGAAAGTACCGTTTCGAGAAACTCTTCCTAGATGTATACTTTGACGGGTCTAACTTCCTTTTTAAGGAATGTTAACAACTTCAAGTTAGTTATTAGGGCTAGTTATCACCTAAAAGCTTATAATGGATCCCTTTAACTAAGCAACGTAAACGTGTCCCTAGGGTATATGTCTATTAAGAGCAGATCAATTCAAATAAGTGCAACTGATGAGTGCTCAAACACTCATCATTTTTGGTCAATTCTGAAACGCAAAACATCTGAAAACACGCAAAATCACATCAAAATGATAAAAATATCCAAGGATCGTTTTTTATATGTCTCGAATGCAAAATGTTTAAAAACGAATGAAAAACGAGCAAAGTTTGCAGAATTGGTAGTTTCAGTCCCCTAACTTTCTAAGTTTGGCAAAAATAGTCCCTGGAGTTTGAAAATGTGGAGTTTTATCATTCAAGGTCCCTGAAATGTTTTAAGTTGTCAAAATTGGTCCTTGAATGAATTTTTGGAAAAATGGCAATTTTGGTCCCTGAACTTTGGGAAAATTACAAAATGGTCCTTGGGTGTTTGAAAAGTGCAAAATTGGAATTTTTGGTCCTTTGGTTTTCTAAGTTGGCAAATTTGGTCCTTGTAACAACTTTGAAAAGTGTGCAAAATTGGTCCCTTTGGTTTGGTCAAATTACAATTTTGGTCCTTGTGTTAAATCTAAACCAAACGGACCCTTTCTTTATCATAAGCCAAATCCAATCCAAAAATAAACCCCAATCCAAATTCCACCCCAAGCCTTTTTCCTTGCCTGGCCCAATTCCACCCCAGCCCAAACAAAACAAATAATAAATCCCTTATAACTCCCACGTTTATTAAACCCTTTCCCCAGTCAAACCCAAGTTTGACCCTTCGTCCTCCCCACCCCACGTGGGTCTGCAAACCAGTACCTCCACCATTCTTCCACCTCAACCTCACCTCTCCATGTTCCCCCAATTCTCACAAACATCCAAAATTCCTTAATTGCTTCTCCATAATCCCACTCAATAATAACTTTTTTAGCAGTCAAAGAAAAAGGCGCCAAAATGGTTTTAAAGGTCAAGATCAAAAGAAAGTTATCCAACGGCTCAGAATTGTGTGGGAAAGGTCAAAGAAGTCTTCAGGAACCCTAATTGTGGCCTATAAGAAGAAAAAGATGGAAGGAGCAGGAGAGTAGTTTTTTTTAGCTAATTTTCTTAATGTTCAAATTTTTGTAAACCCTACTTTCTAGTATAATTGTTATTTCCAGTGCAACTCTTAGTTCAATCCAGTGTGCTTTTGAAGTTATCTAATATAATTTCCAAGTTTCAGTTTAAATTCAAGTTTTCTATATTTTTAGTGAATTTCTCCTATAGTGTAATGGCTGTTAAAAGTGATTGTTTAATTTACTTGTGAACTCATTCTAGCTTAGTTATAAGCTTTTATAAGCTTTCAAGGTATAAAAAATAGTTTTCTTTTGAAAACCTCAAAAATACAAAAAAAAAATAGAAATAAATAGTTTGAAAATAAAAAAAATCCAAGAAGAAGAAAGAAGCAGTAGCAGATATGGCTAAGGAGTATGGTTTAGAGTCCCATGGGGGACATTAGGTTGTTCTGAATAAGTACTTTGGTCTCAGATTCCTTAATGCTTTGGATGTCAAGTAGGTCTCATATTTTGATCATAATTTGAATTAGTTGGTATTTGTTGGTTATAATTGTTGTTTTCTGCTCTTCTTAGTTTAATTTATCATTATAGAAGTTAATTAGTTAAGCTAGTTTAGTTATTTAGTAATTTGCTTGCATAATTCTTGGAGACAGTTAACTATAGGGGTGTTTGGATTACTTTGATTTGCTGGTAGTTGTTGTTGATAGGGGTTTAGGTTAACTTGTTCAGTGATCCTAGACTCTAATCAGCTCAGAAAAACTCTTACTTTGATCATTATCTCAGCAAAAGTCAAAAACCCCTCCCAAATTCCACAACAGTTTAACTGTAGTGAGTTTAGGAGGTCAAAGACATTGATTTAGCTTAGAACTAGTATAAGTTTCTTAATTTAGGTGCATTTAGGGTTAGTCTAGCTTAGTTAATCCTCTAAGTTCAGTATAGATTCACAAAAGTCAAATGGTTCAAGCATTGCAAAAGTCAAAGTTTTCTTAACTAGTAAAATGGGACAAGATTCACAGATGTGCACAAGGTTCATTTCTGGGTAAAAGTACAATTTTTTTTTGTCATTTTAAGAACTTGGCCAGCTTGTTAATCTGTTCCCAAAAGAAAATCTGGATTTGGAGCTTATTTGTTAGCTTAAAAATAAGCCCAAAGTGTACTGTCCACTCATTTGTCTCCCCTGCACCTCAGATGTTTGCAAGAATTCTATAGGTTGCAGAATGATCAATAATTAGAGTTAGGATTAGCACTTTGTAGTTTTGGGAAGCTCTTTAGGTGTAGTTTGTAGGGTTGCCTTTGGATTTCCTTTTAGGAGCTTATTTGGTAGCTTATTTTAAGCTCCAAAAGCCCCCATTGGCCACTGTTGCTTCTGAAACCAACTCAGTGTACACAGAACTTGTTGATTTTGGTTTCTTTTAAATCCACACCTGTTTGATTGTTGTTTTTGGTTGTAATATGTTGTTTGTGATTGAATATGCCTGAGTGTGTGATAGTTTTTATCCTGGTGCTCATTGTGCACACCCTGCCTATTTCAAAAACTCACTTTGATGGTTAGCTTATTGAACCAGTTTCCCAAAGCCACAACTAGCTCAATCCTTGAGTTTGTGTCTTGATCTTGGACATTTTTAGAAGCTTATATATCTGAGTTGTAGTACCTAGTCTTGGTTTGTGTTTTACTGCTTATTGGTGTACTCTTTTTGAGCCTTTTAGTTGCCTGAATCATGTTTCTATATGGATCCATCAGTATACACAGGCCAATTTCATAAGCTCTTTTAGAACTCATTTGTGAGTGTTAACCTGAGATTCTTAACACCAACTGCCTAGGGTCTTTATTTATTCACTTGTTGCATTGTTTTTTTTTATTTAACCACACTTTTAGCCATTTAGCTTGTTTAATCAAGCCTGCTTTTTGCCTCAAGGGCCTGTTTGGCTAACAGCTTAAGCATAAGCTTGTTTGATTTATTTAGCATCTTTCAGTGTGAAAACTTGATTGTTTTGGCTTTTTCCAAGTTTGTCTCATCATCTTTCAGTTTATTTTAACCATATTTTTTAGTTCTTAGCTTATTTTGTAGCTCCTTGTACTCTAAAAAAATCCATTCAAGCCTCATAAGCTCACTGTCATTTCCATAAGCTCCCACACAGCTCATTTTCAAGTTCCTCAAAGTTTGTTTTTACAAAAGTTTCATTTTTTCAGTTGTATAACAGTTTTCCAAAAGAAAAATCAAAAAATCATCAATTCAAATTTAGTGATAGCTTCTATTTAATAGAAGTTATTTTTATTTTTTTTCTTTTTAAATTTTTATTAAGTAAGTACCTGTTTTTATAATTTTCCCAGATTCCTAGTATTTTAAAGTAATTGTAGAAATTTTCTTAGAATTTTCACTGTTCATCTAGTATTTCTTAGAATTAATAATAATTAAATTAGTAATTAGTTAAAACTAGTTAATTAAATAGTTTTGTTAAATTTTGTTAAGCAGTAGCTTCTTTTTATATTTTTCCTAGGTTCTAATTAATTTTTAGAGTTTTCAATAATTTTCTTAGAATTTCTATTGTTCATCTTCTATTTATAATAATTAAATTAGTTTAATTAGTTTTCAATTAATAATTAGATAATTAATTTCTAAAGTAGTTTTTTTTTATTACTTTTAGGAACTTTTTGTAATTTTTTAGGACTTCTGTAATTGTTAGATAGTTTTAGAAAAAGTTTGGTAGTTTTATAAATTAGTTTAGTATTTATTTTAATTTAATTTAGTTTAATTAGTAATTAGTAATTAATTAATATTAATTAATTAAAAAATCTAAAAAATATTTTTATTTTTCTTAAAATTTTCTTTTATCATTTAGATTGTAAAAATATGTTTTTCATCATCTAGGTGTTTGTAGATTTCTATTTTCACTTTTATTTTCGTACGTAGACGTTTTTATAAACGTAAACGTATACTTTTTAGATTTGTAAACGTTTCCATATTTCCAGTGATCATCTGTAGTATTTGTTTATCATTTTCATTTATAATCTCGTAGTTTAATTTGAATCAATTTCACTTTCCCATCATCGTTTCATATTCACTTGATCTCAGAACCGTTTTTGATACAATTCACTCCTCGTCGGGATTTAAACGACCCGAGGAATCTCTATACTCCTTTGGCTATTGCATTGACTCTTTGATAGTTTGACTTTAGTTGACCAATTCTTTGGTTGACTTTTGTTGACTGTTTCAGAGCCAATCAGCAACTCACCCCGACATGTGCAAATTTCAATCAAAAACCTATGAGCATATGTTAAGGGGGAGCATTGAAAAATGATAAAACTCTCAATATGTTAACAAAATGTGTTTCTTTATCATAAACACTTTGAGAGAATTTTCAATGATTTGGTTAAATGGCGATTGTGGAAAGATACCAAAAGACCGACCAACTTACTTTAATGCATGGAGTTATAAGGATGGTAAGGTTAGGTATATGTTCCCATGATCCACCAGAACCGGAGGGATCTTCCCAGAGACAATCCAATAGATAGATTAGAAGTCCTTAGGAATGATTGAAAAAAGGAGAAAACTGAGAAAGGGAAGAGTGCCGACTGATATTGAGCTAGGACTGGAACAAACCCAACAAGTTTCTAGTAATGAAGTCTCGGTAAGCACTGAAGGGGTTGAAGAATTAAAAAGAAATGAAATGAGAAAGGGTGAAAAGAAATAGCCCTCCAATTATTCAACCTTAGGGCAGAAATCGGGTTCAATTCATATGCTATTGATTGTTACTAAGGTAACATTAGTATTGAAGAAAAGACGTCATGGACCCAGTGACGCACTGCACTAAACCTTCCAGCCACTCAAGTTCTCTTAAAAGAGCTTGTTTCATTCTCACGGGGAACCGGTGTAATCTATCGACTTGTCTCTTAGTGCTAGTTGATATTGAAACAGGAGACCCCTCCCTAGTCTCCGCATAGGATAACCAAAATTGCACTTATCGAGTCTAGAGCCACGAGATGCATCAAAAGATCTCATAGGAACACTTGATACTTCTACACTGGTTGTTCAACATTAAGGACACCAGCTGTAATATTTGGAGTCCTACGCAGATCTTAGCAATCTACCAAGAACACTTATGAGGGAATATACATATGTATTTCCTAGTGATTGAGTAGAAACTCCTGCCAGGGTCAACATCAAACAGCCCTGACAGCAGGTCACTTCGGTAATCTCTCATGGATTACGCTTAGTGTTGGCGGTGGTGTTCCAAATGGTCTACAGTCGTTGGGTGATCTCCAGCGACTCACCTAATCGTTGGTGTACTTCGGTATGTCAGTGAAAGCCCTTTCGGGGGCATCCGATTAGGAACGGCCTTAGTAAGGATTAGAGAAAGTCTTCACACTATGCTGTTGACGATCTCGAAGTCCGAACTTGTAAGTGCTGGTATGTTTATTACTAACCAAGTTTTGCGCAGCTCAACATACCAAACTTATAATTTTCACCACCATCACTCTAGTTCCACATGCTCATACCAACCACTAAAAGAAGCTTTCAGACCAATTCAACCATGGAGATTCATTCAGCAAAGTGGTTATGAGCATGTTGGAAAGGCGTATTCCCACCAGAGACAAAGAAGTTGACGGTTGCTGCTGATTGCTGAAAAGATGCCGATTCATCATCTCATGCACACACTTCAACATCAATTCTAAAGAAATCATGGAATGGAATGGGCTTCAACTATGCTTCCACAACTCTTATGCAGAAGATCATAATCCAGAAAAGTGTGAGCATGACTACACAAAGACAATCACAACATCACAAAGAGACACTTCCACTCAAAGATGACTCGAAGCTACTTATTTGGATGATGAACAACAAGCAATGCCAAAGATCATCCTACACATCAAGCAAGTCATCTTGAGTCCGCTGCTGAAAGCACAAAGTTCTTATCAATGAAGAATCAAAAACTGCGAGCTACAAAAATATCTACAAAGATCTCAATGCAAGAATTCAAGATTTAATTTCTGGGGTGACCTCCCTTAGGGGGAAATTGTTAGGAATACGATTTTTCTTATAGAAGATTCAGTCACCCCAAGTACTATTAAGCATTGTGTAGCTCGTAGTATTTATAATAGTAGTTAATACGTAGATTAGTATTAGTTAGTATTCGTGGAGTCGGGTCGGGTCTTTACCCACTGTCAGCCCGATCCACAGCCTAGTAGAGGCAAGCAACACCATGTACATATAAATAGCCCTCTCCATCCTTGGAGCGTTGGAGAGGGTTGGACCTTCTCATAATCTATTTTCTTTTTTTTTTGGTCTTCTCTCAAGGTTCCCATCTTTCTCTCTCTACTTTCTCTCTCTAGATTTCTTCTCTCTTTTCTATAGTATTCGATCCATACCACAAATCCATACGTGTTATATGATATTTAGTATCCTACATTGGTGTTAGTGTTTGAATGAGAGTGATAAGGATATTGAAGGTGTATTGTCACCTAAAAGTTCATATCAGGTTTGTGGGTTAGGGATATCATGAAAACTACAGGTACCCAAGTTACATGTTTATTTTTCTGGTCTTGTGGTGTCATTGAAAGTTGTTGCTCTTAGTTCGACAGTTTGTGGACATGGTTTACGGTCTAAAGAAAACAAAGGTTATGGAAGCTAAGAGTTTGAGTTCAGGTTCGTGTAGAAAGTTTGATTGAAGTAGTAATCATGTTCATACTAATTAGAAGTTACTACTATGTCATACATGGTTTCTACTGCTCAACCATAGAACTGTTCTTCATTGTTACTACTGCTTGGTATCGATTACTACTGTCAGTCATTTTTAGAATCCTGTTGCTCTTCATAGATGGTACTGCATGGTATTCGTTACTATTGATGGTTAGTTATTAGTACAGTTCTTATGGTTACTTCAATGGTTAACACATTGGTTTCAGGGGAAGAATATGATAAAGTGTTTAACCATTTTAGGGGAAGGTTTTTGCTACCGCTAAGTCATTATTACTACTACTAGTTTAAGTTTCTACTGCTTGAATTCATTATTCTTATTATGCGTCATGGAGGGTAATTTAAGACATTGGAAAGCTTGGATTAGAAGTGTAATATATGGTTTGTAGTTGTAAAGATCAAAGTTGCATGTGTTTAATGTCCCATAATGGATGATGACAAAAAGGGGAAGATGTTACAAAGGAAACAACAAGTTTATGAAGATCTTGAGTTAAGGGGAAGATCATATTTGAAGATGTTCAAGTACTTAAGTTGTTTTGTCATCATCAAATAGGGGAAGGTTGTTGGGATTTATTGATTTGATGATAACAAAAGGACCAAGATCGACATTATGGAATTCTAGAAAAGATGGAGGATTCTAGAAGACTTGTTTAAGAAGATAAAGATCAAGATTAGGAAAAGATTTAGTTTCCTAATACAATTAAGTTTCCTTTGTGTTAGCATTAAAGAATTGTGTAAAGAAGTGATGGTCATTCTAATCCTAAGAACTTTGTAATGTGTCGTAAACGTATGATAGATTAGTCAATTGGGCTTGTGGACTTAGTAACCTAATATGTTAGAAGTTATAGTTATATGCCTTATTATGTAATATAAGTCCACCAAGCCTAAGTCCATTAGAAAGCCCATGAGGCCTTTCCTTCTAAGTATATAAGGCATTCTCCACCTCATTTGGAGAGGGTGCTTGAGTGTGTAATGTGTGTGTTTTATTAATAAAAGACTCCCTTCTTTATCCCTCTACTTTCTCTCTCTAACATACACTTCATTCAAGTTACCAAAGTGCTTCAAAGATTAGTGATTTAGTTAGATCTAAGGTCCTACAAGTGGTATCAATAGCCAAGGAACAACTTAGGTAGTTTTAGATTCGATTTGGTGAAAAATTTTGAGTTCATAAGCTATTTTACGTGTTTCTTGCGAGTAAGAGCCCTAGTTTTGCGAGTTAGTAAGTGTTTTTTCGAGTAAGTCATCGAGTAAGCTGTTTATTTCGAGTAAGCTGTTGATTTCAAGTAAAAAAATTTCGAGTAAGCTGAATATTTTGAGTAAGGAGTTTCGAGTAAGAAACATTCGAGTAAGGTCTTCCGAGTAAGCAGTTTCGAGTTAGGTCTTCCGAGTAAACCGTTTCGAGTAAGGGCTTCCCAGTAAGGTATTCTGAGTAAGATAGCTTCGAGTAAGGGTTTCCGAGTAAGGTATTCCGAGTAAGATAGTTTTGAGTAAGGGCTTCCGAGTAAGGTATTCCGAGTAAGAAAGTTTCGAGTAAGGGCTTCCGAGTAAGCAGTTTCGAGTAAGCTTTGTTTGGCGAGTTAGCCTTTAGCGAGTAAGCTAAACCTCCTTATAGTTTATCTAGTAAGGATTTAATATTGTCTACTTCTAAGGGGAAACTATACTTCGTTGAAATTAACTTTTCAAGTAAGCCTTTCAAGTAAGCTTTTCAAGTAAGCCTTTCAAATAAGACTTTCAAGTAAGCCTTTCAAGTAAGGAATTTCAAGTAACTTTCAAGTTTCTCCGAGTAAGGTCTTCAAGTAAGGATTTATTTTCTTCCGTGAGTAAGGATTCTTCAAGTAAGCATTTCTCACAAGATCTTCTACTTGGTCTTTCGTGAAAACATCTAATCTACTACAACAACCTTTTTTATCTTCAAAGATCCTAACATCAACTTTATCACTTATACCTTCAATCAATGGCAACTCAACAAGATATTCATGCAGCCGGTGCCGAAAACCGACCTCCCATGCTGTCAAAGGGTGGTTACTCACAGTGGGCTAGTCGTATGATGCGCTATCTTAAGGGCAAACCAAATGGAAAGCTACTTATCAATTCCATTTTGGAAGGACCCTTCAAACCAAGACAAATACTAGACCCTGGTGATCCTAATATGTGACCTAAGGAACCCCCCCCCCCCCAGTACAACCCTTTTTTCTAACAGCGATCAGACTGAGGCTGACTTACTGAGTGAAGACAGACAACAATTGCATGCCGATGATCACATTCATCTCGTTGTTCTTGGTCCTACCTGAAACGGCTTATCAACTGTGGGATAGTTAAAGGCAGTGCTCAGATGATGCAGTTCTGGGAAAGAGTCCAAAAGGTTAATTACCGGAACAGACATCGGGAAACAGGAAATGGAAACACAATTGCAAGGGAACTATGCAAGTTTACTTCCAATTCCTGGTGAATCCATAGAGTCGTATTGCTCAGGTTCTGTAAGAATCCATGAATGATTATCCAGGCCAATCCTCACCAGACGAATATTGCTAACAACACCAATTTTTATGAATGAGTTTATTACCAGATGGGGAAGATACGTCACTTATCGTTTATCAGACAGCAGACTTGCATGAAGTTACCTATGAATCAGTTGTATGCTTCTTGAATCAGAATCAAGCTGAGGCAAAGAAGTAAGGCTGAATTACAAGCTAAAAACGCATGATCCTCTTGCATCATTGCTCAAACACCCAACACCTTTACCAGTGAACATACAATATCAACCCATCATCANTGTCAAGGTGTAGGTCATATGGCAAGGAACTATCCTACTAAGCCGAAAAAGAAGGATACAGCATATCTGCAAAAAGCATTGATGCTAGCACAAAAGGAAGAGGCATGCTGAGGAGACTGATTTCATGGCACTTATGTACGAAATGGAAGACAGAGAGGATGTGAATGCAAACTGCATCTTTATGGCAAATCTTCAGGAGGCTTAGTACGACACAGATTTTGACACACCTCCTGTTTATGACACCAATGCAGTATCCGAGGTACCATCCTACAATACATGCAACAATAATGATATATTTGATACGTCCCCTCATGAGGAACAGCATTCTGAGACTCCAGCACCCACTTATGATACATACCTGGACACGCCGAGTTGTAGCAATATTTATTCGGCAACTCCCGATAATCAAAGTGGAGGCTCAGTTTCACAGCATGCTGAGAATGATGAGAAAACACGTGCTTTATTTGAATCATTGTTGAACAATTTTAGTATTGAAATAGAGAAAGTGAAAAAGGTCAATCGCAAAGTTAAGGCCGCAAATGAGAAATTGACCACTGAGCTTGAGAGATACAAGGAAAATGAAAAAAGCTTTTAGAGTGATAAAAAAGGTGAGTGTGAATTTGAAATTGGTTATAAGAAGTTACTTGTTAAAGATAGGGAATTACAAAACAAATTTGATAATCTTCAAATTAGTTCAACAAAAACCATTAACTCTTTAAAACAGGAAATTTCTGACTTAACAAACCAGCTTTCAAAACAAAAATCAGCTTATGCCAATCTTGAAAAAGAAAGGGATGAGTTGAAGAAGGACTTTGCAAAGAAAGAAGATAAACTTTTGGAAGAAATCATAGAGTCAGAACATATGATAGCAAAACTAGAAAACTTTTTGTTTAAAACGGGTCATTCAAGTCAAACAATTCACATGATTACTAATTAAACTGATCCGATTTACCATACAAAAAACAAAATGGCTCTAGGTAACAAAACTCCTTGTAATCTCAAGAAAGGTCAGGAAGAACAGAATACTTTCTACAATGGAAATGCTTTGTTTACTAAGCATGATCCTCCTATTGTTCGTGATTATGTGGAAACGATGGAACTGGTCGAAGAGAGCATTACTAAAATGAAACCAAAGAATCCAGATTTGAAACCAGTTGATTACAACAAACTGAACAAACTTTCTGGAATTACTTTGGTTCCACAAAAACAAGCATATGAGCTTTCCAAAAAACATTCCAAAATCTCAGGAATTTCAAAATGTTTCTAAACCCGTAGTTGTTTCCAAATCTCTTTCAAAAATGGAACAGATGTCTTCAAACAACACTTTTAACACAAGTGCTGCCAGAGGGTATCTTGATGATCTTAAAACAAGAATTGGGCAATTTAAAACGTCTTTAGAATCTAAAATGAAACTAAATGAGATCAATTGGAATTCCAAGGTTCATTTACAGCTAAAAAAGATTAAAATTGCAGCCGATGATCATTCATTTCATCTCGTTGTTCTTGGTCTACCTGAAACGGCTTATGCAACTGTGGATAGTTAAGGCAGTGCTCATGCAGTCTGGGAAAGAGTCAAAAGGTTAATGTACGGAACAGACATCGGGAAACAGGAAATGGAAACACAATTGCTCAAGGAACTATGCAAGTTTACGTCAATTCCTGGTGAATCCATAGAGTCGTATTGTCTCAGGTTCTGTAAGATCATGAATGACTTATCCAGGCACAATCTCTCACAGACGAATATTGCTAACAACACCAATTTTATGAATGAGTTACAACCAGAATGGGGAAGATACGTCACTATCGTTTATCAGACACAGAACTTGCATGAAGTTACCTATGATCAGTTGTATGACTTCTTGAATCAGAATCAAGCTGAGGCAAATGAAGTAAGGGCTGAATTACAAGCTAAAAAGCATGATCCTCTTGCACTCATTGCTCAAACACCAACACCTTTACCAGTGAACATACAATATCAACCATCATCATCTTCCACTCACACGTACATGCAACAACAATACATTCCACAACATCAAACTGATGTAATCCCACAACAACAATTCTACCCACAACAACAACAACAAGTTATTCCACAACAACAACAATATCCACAATTCCAAGAACCAGAGTTCACTGACAATGATGAATCTACTGCAGCTTTGACACAAGCATTTTCTCTTCTGACAAAGGCATTCCAAGGACGCTATTCGACACCAACGAACAACAACCAAAGGATTTCATCGAACACTCGCAACAGGCAAATCGCTCAGCCGAGTTTCAATATGGGTAACGGAGGCCAAATGGTTAGAGTTATGGGGAATCAGCAAGGATATGCTACTGGATTTCACATGGGTAATCAGAATATGCAGAATCAGTTGGGTCAGTATGCAGGGAATCAGATGGGTCAGTTTGTTGGAAATCATAGGGGTAAGAATGTTGGAAATCAGGCAATAGGTAATCAGGTTGGAAATGTTGCAGCTCCAGTTGGTGGGAATTATGGAAATGTGAATATGAATCAGGAAAATTTGGTTAAGTGTTTCAACTGTCAAGGTGTAGGTCATATGGCAAGGAACTATCCTACTAAGCCGAAAAAGAAGGATACAGCATATCTACAAAAAGCATTGATGCTAGCACAAAAGGAAGAGGCATGCTGAGGAGACTGATTTCATGGCACTTATGTACGAAATGGAAGACAGAGAGGATGTGAATGCAAACTGCATCTTTATGGCAAATCTTCAGGAGGCTTAGTACGACACAGATTCTGACACACCTCCTGTTTATGACACCAATGCAGTATCTGAGGTACCATCCTACAATACATGCAACAATAATGATATATTTGATACGTCCCCTCATGAGGAACAGCATTCTGAGACTCCAGCACCCACTTATGATACATACCTGGACACGCCGAGTTGTAGCAATATTTATTCGGCAACTCCCGATAATCAAAGTGGAGGCTCAGTTTCACAGCATGCTAAGAATGATGAGAAAACACGTGCTTTATTTGAATCATTGTTGAACAATTGTAGTATTGAAATAGAGAAAGTGAAAAAGGTCAATCGCAAAGTTAAGGCCGCGAATGAGAAATTGACCACTGAGCTTGAGAGATACAAGGAAAATGAAAAAAGCTTTTAGAGTGATAAAAAACGTGAGTGTGAATTTGAAATTGGTTATAAGAAGTTACTTGTTAAAGATAGGGAATTACAAAACAAATTTGATAATCTTCAAATTAGTTCAACAAAAACCATTAACTCTTTTAAACAGGAAATTTCTGACTTAACAAACCAGCTTTCAAAACAAAAATCAGCTTATGCCAATCTTGAAAAAGAAAGGGATGAGTTGAAGAAGGACTTTGCAAAGAAAGAATATAAACTTTTGGAAGAAATCATAGAGTCAGAACATATGATAGCAAAACTAGAAAACTTTTTGTTTAAAACGGGTCATTCAAGTCAAACAATTCACATGATTACTAATCAAACTGATCCGATTTACCATACAAAAAACAAAATGGCTCTAGGTAACAAAACTCCTTGTAATCTCAAGAAAGGTCAGGAAGAACAGAATACTTTCTACAATGGAAATGCTTTGTTTACTAAGCATGATCCTCCTATTGTTCGTGATTATGTGGAAACGATGGAACTGGTCGAAGAGAGCATTACTAAAATGAAACAAAAGAATCCAGATTTGAAACCAGTTGATTACAACAAACTGAACAAACTTTCTGGAATTACTTTGGTTCCACAAAAACAAGCATATGAGCTTTCCAAAAAACATTCCAAAATCTCAGGAATTTCAAAATGTTTCTAAACCCGTAGTTGTTTCCAAATCTCTTTCAAAAATGGAACAGATGTCTTCAAACAACACTTTTAACACAAGTGCTGCCAGAGGATATCTTGATGATCTTAAAACAAGAATTGGGCAATTTAAAACGTCTTTAGAATCTAAAATGAAACTAAATGAGATCAATTGGAATTCCAAGGTTCATTTACAGCTAAAAAAGATTCTTTAAAGTGAATTCGCTCCTCAAATTAATAACATTCATGCTCGTGTTATTCATTTTGAAAATGCATTTTTAACGGAAACAGCTGACTTTGTCAAGGACTACAAATCTCTGATAACGAAGGCAAATGAATCTTTTGAGCAGATAAATGTTTTGGAAAATTTAAACGATTCTCTCTTAGAAGCAGTTCTGTGTACTGATATTATGTCTATCATTTTACAACCATATTCTGTTGAAGACGATGAAAGACTCCGAGCTGAGACCTCCGCAATTGTTTCCAAATATGAAAATTCTCTTATTAAACTTGAAAAAGAAAACGTGTCATATTTTAAATAACTTGATCGGAAAAGCGAAGAATGTAAGTATGACAAATTGTCGTATGAGCGTGCCTTCAAAAACATAAAAGCGCAAAATGATCTTTTGAGGTCTCAGCTAGAAAGTCAAAATGGAAAGGGTATGGACACTAAGTTTCCAAAACCATCGACTTCGGACGAAGATAATACTTCAAAACCTGTTGTTAAACCAAAAATATCGATTTCTCAATCTGTTCCAAAAGTCGATGAGAAAAATGATTTGACAAAACCAGTCACTCCAACACCCTTGCCCAAGAATAATGAAAATGAAAATATTGATGATAAAGGAAAAGTGGTTGTCGAAACACCACAAGTGATAGCACCTGGTCTTTTTAGGATTAGTCCCACTATTGTGTCTGCCTCGACATCTCGGACAAATGACAAGTGCATAAAGGATAATTCTAAAGAGTCTACGGATGCTAAAAATGACAAAAATATAAATCCTAATGCGTGTGCCTTACCTTCTACAGGATTAGCAAGCACCTCTAGGAGCAGCAGACTAAAGCCTAGGAGCAATACAAGGAACAATAGAGTCTCGCCTGTCTCTAAGAGTAGTAGCATAAATAAAGTTGAAGAAGTAGAAGAACACCCTAGGAATTTATCGCTTTGTAATAAGAGACATATTTCATCTGAATTTAATGTCAAACGTTCTGTTTCTAATGCATGTAATGACTCTGTTTGTTTAATATGCAAGAAATGTTTAATTAATGATTTTCATGATGATTGTGTTTCTATAAATGTGAGTGTTTTGCCTGCACAGAAGAACGCTTCGAAAGGACCTAGTGCAAAATCTAAATATGTTGGTAGACTAATTAAAAGAATTAGGAACACCACTAATAGTCGAACGCCTACGAACTATCTTAAGTATTGTGTTTGGATACCAACGGGTAGAGAGTTCATACTCCAGGATGACAAATTGAAAGTTGTTCAAAATAAACAAGTAGCAACCTTCTACGAGTGTGATTCGGATTGTACCTCTAACCCCATGGAACCAAATTCAAAACGGTTTCCAAATACAAATTCTTATGTTCTTGGCAGGTTATCGAAATATGTTTTTGGATCGTCGACTCGGGTTGCTCCAAGCACATGACCGGGTACTTAAAGTTGCTGATCAATTTCGTCTGGAAATTTATGGGAACTCTACGCTTTAGAAATGATCATGTAGCAGCAATTCTGGGTTATGGAGATCTTCAGTTTGGGAATTACTTAATCACTCGAGTTTACTACGTCAAAGGGTTGGGACACAATTTGTTTTCAGTTGGTCAGTTTTGTGATGCAGATTTAGAGGTTGCCTTTCGGAGAAATAAGGTTTTTGTTAGAAATTTGGTTGGAGATGATCTCTTAATTGGAAATCGCGGCACTAACCTATATGCTATCGACATCAATCAAATGACCTCTACATCACCAATTTGTCTTATGACAAGAGCATCTGACACAGTCTTGTTTGTGGCATAGAAGATTATCCCATCTCAATTTCGACACCATCAACAAATTAGCCAAAGACAACATCGTCAACGGACTCCCTAAGTTCGAATACACCAAGGAACACCTATGTCCATCATGCGAACAAGGAAAAAGCAAATGAGCATCATATAAACCCAAAACTGTACCCAGTTCGGAAGCAAGGTTACATTTGTTGCACATGGACTTATGTGGCCCAATGAGAGTTGAAAGCATAAATGGAAAGAGTTATATTCTTGTTATTGTCGATGATTATTCAAGATATACTTGGGTAAAGTTTTTGAGATCAAAAAACAAAGCACCAGGCATCATCATCACCTTTCTGAAGCGCATTCAAGTTCTACTTCAAGCTCCAGTAAGGATTGTAAGAACAGAAAATGGCACAGAATTCACTAATCAGGAGTTAAGAACCTATTTTGAAGATGTTGGAATCACACATCAGATATCAGTTATTAGAACTCCACAGCAGAACGGGGTAGTTGAAAGAAGAAATAGAACTCTTGTGGAAGCTGCTCGCACAATGCTAATTTATTCTAGTGCACAACTATCCTTATGGGCTGATGCTGTAGCCACTCCTTGTTTCACTCAAAACCGATCCCTAATACATCAAAGATTCAATAAAACACCATATGAACTTGTGAACAATCGGAAACCGGATATCTCTTATCATCACGTGTTTGGCGCTTTGTGCTATCTAACGAACGACAGAGAAGATCTAAGGAAGCTGAAAGCTAAGGGTGATATTGGAATCTTCTTTGGATATTCAGAAAACTCGAGGGCATTCAGGGTGTATAATAGAAGAACTAAAAGGGTAATGGAGACGATGAATGTGAAGGTTGACGAGATTTCACAAATGGCTTCTGAGAGACTCACTCTAGAACCCCCGCTTAACCCAATGGCTTCTAATCAAACCAGATTAGGACCCGCACCAAACAGTCAGACTTCTGGACACATTAGTTCAGGAATCGTACCTCAAGGAGCTCAATCAACAACACCCGATAAACCATCAGAACAAGAACTGGAAAACTTCTTCGAGTTAATGTTTGATGAATATTATGGTGGACCTTCGACTAATGCATCTCAACATCATTCCGCTGCACCCGCTCAAAATCATCAACCACCACCACCACCAACACAAGATGCATCTACAACAATCGAAGTTGAAGCACCAACTCCCTCAACATCATCAACATCTACTCCCGCAACTCCAATTATTGAAATTGTTCTACCAAGAGTTGATGAGCAAAATCAAAACACAACCTTTCATGAACAACCAACACAAAACCAAAACAATGTTGCGTTA
Organism: Artemisia annua; assembly: GCA_014162995.1. Lineage (NCBI taxonomy): Eukaryota > Viridiplantae > Streptophyta > Magnoliopsida > Asterales > Asteraceae > Artemisia > Artemisia annua. Next base: position 64,816 of record LBNU01024401.1, on the reverse strand, counting down.
GAAGAAGAAGAAGTATCTGAAAACCCATTTGCAACAGACTCTGCTGAATCTTCTTCAAGGTTACAAGAACCATCTAACACGCATATGTTAAACCCAAGGTACCCTTCCACACTACAGTGGACAAAAGACCATCCAATTGAACATGTTATTGGTGAACCTTCAAGGCCAGTTCAGACGAGAAGACAACTTACCATAGATCTCGAATTGTGTATCTACATTTGCTCAATAAGCCTCAAAGAACCTAAGAACATTCGGGAAGCAATGGCAGAAAACGCATGGATAGAAGCGATGAAGGATGAAATTCTTCAATACCAGTTACATGATAGTTGAGAACTTGTTGAACGACCACTTGATAAACTTGTTATTGATCTCAAATGGTTGTGAAAGAACAAAAAAGATGAGGAAATGACTGTAATTCACAACAAACCTCGTCTCGTGGCTAAAGGATATCCACAAGAAGAATGGATAGACTTCGAGGAATCGTTCGCGCCTGTAGCTAGACTTGAAGCAGTTCGGATTTTCTTCGCCTGTGCATCTCACAAAAACATCACAGTCTATCAGATGGACATTAAGAAAGCCTTCTTGAATGGAACTCTGAAAGAAGAAGTGTATGTGAGTCAGCCAGAGGGATTCATCGACAAAGAACATCCAGACTACATCTACAAGCTTAAGAAAGCCATCTATGGTTTAAAACAAGCTCCAACGGTATGGTATGACAAACTATCATCTTTCTTGCTTAAAAACAATTTCACCAAATGAACGGTTGACTCACCAAAAATCGGTGCTGATTTGTTTGGGAAACCCATTGATCCGAAGAAATATCAGAGCATGATCGGTTCTCTCATGTACCTAATTGCTAGTCGACCCGATATTCAATTTGTTGTTTGCTTATTAGCACGGTTTCAGGCAAAGCCTACCGAACTTCACCTCAAAGAGGTTAAACGGATCTTTCGGTACCTACGAAGAACCATTAAACATGGATAGAAGCGATGAAGGATGAAATTCTTCAATACCAGTTACATGATAGTTGAGAACTTGTTGAACGACCACTTGATAAACTTGTTCTTGATCTCAAATGGTTGTGAAAGAACAAAAAAGATGAGGAAATGACTGTAATTCACAACAAACCTCGTCTCGTGGCTAAAGGATATCCACAAGAAGAATGGATAGACTTCGAGGAATCGTTCGCGCCTGTAGCTAGACTTGAAGCAGTTCGGATTTTCTTCGCCTATGCAGCTCACAAAAACATCACAGTCTATCAGATGGACATTAAGAAAGCCTTCTTGAATGGAACTCTGAAAGAAGAAGTGTATGTGAGTCAGCCAGAGGGATTCATCGACAAAGAACATCCAGACTACATCTACAAGCTTAAGAAAGCCATCTATGGTTTAAAACAAGCTCCAACGGTATGGTATGACGAACTATCATCTTTCTTGCTTAAAAACAATTTCACCAAATGAACGGTTGATGATACCTTGTTTACCAGAAAATACAAAGATGACATTTTGATCGTTCAAATTTACGTTGACGGCATTATTTTTGGATCAACCAATCCTAACCATTCAAAACATTTTGAAAATCTCATGAAAAGCAAATTTGAAATGTCCATGATGGGGGAACTAAAATTCTTTCTTGGTTTACAAATACATCAATCCCCTCGTGGTATTTTTATAAACCAAGCTAAATATACAATAGAGATTTTGAAAAAACATGGTATGGAAAATTGTGATTCTATTGGCACACCAATGGTCACTTCACCAAAAATCGGTGTTGATTTGTTTGGGAAACCCATTGATCTGAAGAAATATCAGAGCATGATCGGTTCTCTCATGTACCTAATTGCTAGTCGACCCGATATTCAATTTGTTGTTTGCTTATTAGCACGGTTTCAGGCAAAGCCTACCGAACTTCACCTCAAAGAGGTTAAACGGATCTTTCGGTACCTACGAAGAACCATTGACATGGGACTTTGGTATCCGAAGGATTCGGAGTTTAAACTAATAGCATTTTCAGATGCCGACCATGCAGGTGATCAAGTTACAGCAAAAAGTACATCAGGTGGAGCACAATTTTTGGGTGAAAAGCTAGTAAGCTGGTCGTCAAAGAAACAGGATTGTACTGCACTATCAACCGCGGAAGCCGAGTATGTGTCTCTATCTGCGTGTTGTGCCCAAGTTCTTTGGATGCGGACACAGCTCACAGATTATGGCTTTCATTTCGACCGCATTCCTATGTATTGTGACTCGAAAAGTGCCATAGCCATCTCGTGCAACCCCGTTCATCATTCTAAGACGAAGCATATTAGAGTCCGCTACCACTTCATCAAAGAGCACGTAGAAGAGGGTACTGTTGAATTATTTTTCGTTAAGACTGATTATCAACTCGCCGATCTATTTACTAAAGCCCTTCCAAAAGATAGGTTTGACGATTTAGTTCAACGAATTGTCTTACGAAGCCTATCCCTTGAGGAGTTAGAACGTCTTCTCGAATCTTCTTGAAAAATGTTTTCAAAACCGCTTCGCTGTAAATATTTTTGGAAAACAAAATACAAATTTTAAAAAACCAACAAAATACAAAATTTGAAACCAAAAAAACCAAAATACAAAAATAGAAAATTTTCAAAAATACTATAACAATATAACATCCAAAAATCCAAAAATATTCTTCTCACGACATGTCTCTCTATAATCGATATTTTGTACATATCTAGAAATGTCATTCAACAATGATACGGACATGTACAGATGCTTGAGCGGGAGTTCATTAAAATGTTTTCTAAAACATGTCGTTTCTCTAATTTTTCTTAAAAAAATGGCTTTCGTATACTTCAGTACGAAACCCGGACTTCAATGATAACTTCTGATTATTTCAGATCAGGACTCGAACGTTCAAAACCGAAATCATTTTCAAAAAGTTCGAGTATAAACAAATGAAAAGATTTCAAGCAAAAACTCATTTTCACAAAATGACCTGTGTACATTTTAGTACATAACTCGCATTTCAAAAAGATAACTCCTTTCAAAACCTTAAAATTGATTTTAAAATCTATGTTTAAGAATATGCTTTCTTTAATGGGGAGTATAAAAATCATAAGAAAAATGTTCCGATTTCATGCAAAAACAAATCCGTCTATCTCTCTCCAAAATCTTTTTCTACTAATCAGTTGATATCAAAAATATCACGATATGCTATTTTTGAGGGGGAGAAGACGTGATTAAAATGTAATAAAAAAATGTTTAATGATTGTGGCAGAATCTCGAAAGAGCTCGACTCAGATATAACCCTCGAATTGACAAAACTTAAATGTCTGTAATCGAAAAGACTTGTTCTGGACGGGTAATAATTTCAAGTTGGTCTAACCAGTTATGTAAACGTGTCTCGAATAGGACTTGTCTAAGTAGAATGTACCAATTCGAGAAACTTTCTTTGGACTTGACCAGGCCGGGTAATAATTTCAATCTAGTCTAACAAGTGATGTAAACGTGTCTCGAATCGGTCTTGTTCACTGAAAGTGGATCAATTCAAAAGTGCAAACTCCTCCCGCATGTGCAAATTTCTTATAAAATTGCATGAGCACATGTGAAGAGGGAGTCCTTCAAAAGAAACCAAAACTCTCAAAGTGTTAACAAAATATGGTTCATGATCATAAACACTTTGAGAAGATTTTCAAATGTTTGGCTTGATGGCAACAATAGCACAGTCATGAAGATATAAGGTAACTAAGGTTAGCAAAAGCCGTCTTATGATCCGCCAGAGCCGGAGGGATCTACCCAAGGACAATTCCAATAGAGTAGAATTAGAAGTCCTTAGGTATGATTGAAAAAAATAGTAAATGAGAAAAGAGAAAGAAGGGGTTGAAGAATTAAAAAAGAAAAGTAATGAAAAGGGTTAAAAGAAATAGCCCTCCATATCTTCAACCTTAGGGCAGAAACCGAGTTCAATTCATATGCTACTGGTTGTTACTAAGGTGACACCGGTATTGAAGACAAGACGTCATGGACCCAGTGGCGCACTGCACTTAACCTTCCAGCTACTCGGGTATCTCTCAAAAGGTACTTGTTTCATTCTCACGGAGAACCTTGCATAATCTATCGACCTCTCACTCCGAGATGTGTTGATATTGAAAAGGAGGCCCTCTGCTTCATGCCTCCGACGACTAAATGTGCACTTATTGAGTCTAGAGCCCCGAGATTCATCAAAAGATCTCATAGGAACACATGATACTTCTACACTGGTTGTTCAACATTAAGGACACCAGTTGTAAACTTTAGAGTCCTACACAGATCTTAGCAATCTGCTAGAACATTTATGAGAGAATTCATAAATGTGCTTCTCAATGATTGAATGGAAACTCTTGCCAGGGTCAACATCAAATAGCCCTGACAGCAGGTCACTTCGGTAATCTCTTGTGGGTTACGCTTATGGTTCTCGGTGGTTCCAAACGATCTACAGTTGTGGGGTGATCTCCAGCGACTCATCCAATCGTTGGCCTACTTCGGTAGATCTTGTAAGCTCTCTCGAGGACATCCGATTTGGAAACGCCCTTGGTAAGGGTTAGAGAGAGTTATCAAACTATGCTGTTAACAATCTCTAATTCTGAACCTGTAAGTACCGGATGTTTTATTGCTAACTGTTTTATGCAGGAACAACCACCATCCTAACATTAGTTTCCACATGCTCATACATACATCACGTAGTCAAAGAAAAGTTCTCATCAAAGATCAACGGAAAGAAATGTTCAAAGAAAGATTCTACGTTATGTGAAAGAATCTACAAAGTAAAGTGACAAAGATCAGTGTGAAAGAACAGGAACAGCAAATGTATGTATCCCAAAGACTAAAGACGTATGAGCATGTTGGAAAGGCGTATAACCTCCAAAGGCAAAGAATTGACGAAAGGGAAATGACTTCACCACAACACCAAAGATCAAACAACGAAGAAAAGTCATTTATCAAAGATCACAAAGCATGAAGGAACAAAGACTAAAGACTATTCTACAACGATACACAAAGTTCATAGACAAAAAAGATAGAAGACCTAATCACGTGGAGCATCATTCGAATGACCACCCCTTAGGGGGAGATTGTTAGCATTAAAGAATTGTATAAAGAAGTGATGGTCATTCTAATCCTAAGAACTTTGTAATGTGTCGTAAACGTATGATAGATTAGTCAATTGGGCTTCTGGACTTAGTAAGCTAATATGTTAGAAGTTATAGTTATAAGCCTTATTATGTAATATAAGTCCACCAAGCCCAAGTCCATTAGAAAGCCCATGAGGCCTTTCTCTCTAAGTATATAAGGCATTCTCCACCTCATTTGGAGAGGGTGCTTGAGTGTTTAATGTGTGTGTTTTATTAATTAAAGACTCCCTTCTTTATCTCTCTACTTTCTCTCTCTAACATACACTTCATTCAAGTTACCAAAGTGCTTCAAAGATTAATGATTTAGTTAGATCTAAGGTCCTACACTTTGTAAGTCTAGATAGACTCTATATATGAAGAGATCCCTAGACATTGTTTATGTATATGTTAATCGTATTTTAGGAACACATCGAGGATCTCACCACTTGAGATCGTCCACGCCCTAAGATCAATGTGTCTTTGATCCCTGTTACATTTGAGTAACACGTTCTATCTTGATCAAATAGAATTGGGGCTGTATATTATGTAAAACCTTGTTAATAACGTTGTGTTTGTTTGATTCCGCTGTGAAACTTGTTTTCTTTGTTATTATTAATCCTAGATGAGTCTATTACAATCTCCACATTATGTATTGACCCGATGACTATCCTAGTGTAAGGAGTTTTTTCATTTCTTTAAACCAATGCACAAAACAAGGCAAAATAAACTCTTCCCCCCCTGGTGATTTTGGCGATCAAACAAAAAACCCTAAATCGATTTTCACCTTCCTGATTGAACTTTATTATGTCCTTTACAATCTTGATTAAGTTTGATTACATCTTGTATGTGATCCTACTAATCGGTGTTTGTACCTGGTAAGGATTAAATTCGATCTTGTTACTTTTCTATGGTTTTATATAATCGCTAAGTTAGGGTTTTTCCCAGTCGGTTCATTCTTTTATATATTACAATCTTGTAATTAACTTTAAAACTGACTGGGACATCTTATTATCATGGTTTAATCATTGCGTATATCTGGATTATAAACCCTATTTTTTAAACTAGGGTTTTACTCGTAGTGTTTGAAGAGCTATTGTATAATCTTCTTGTTATGCGTAGCGATCTGCTGGATTAAGGTTTCCGATCTGCTGTGATGTCGAATAAGGGAGAGGGAAATACAAGCCCTATGGCTGAAGATAACAGTGCTACTGTTGATTTGTCGAAGGTGACTGTGAGGAAACATAAGAAGGCTCGACCTAACTTGTTAGCTGAAAATTCTTGTGATACATCTCCTCATGTTCAGGTTGAAAATTGTGCGGATCATGTGGAGCCGATTCCACATGCTTCTAGAGTTATACATGACTGAAGTACTGAGTCTTCTATTATGAGCATGCAAGCTTTTATTGAGGCTTTGATAGGTGTGTCGATTAAAACACTAGAGGACGTTGATGCTTTCACTAAAGGTTTGGATGCTGGTAAATTCCCGGAGTGGGATGAGTTGGAAAGTGATGTTCGAAAGATGGCTACGGAAGCACTTCTAGGTTTGTGGGAGGCTTTTGAGGCTGAACATACCTCTAAATCTTCACATCAGTCTCCTATTCCCGTGTGTGCTGAACCCGTTTGTGAAGGTGTAAACATCTCTATTCCCCGTAAAGTGGTTGAAAAGGTTAGTTCACGGTTAGAACATTGGTATGTGCTATTTTACACATACTTTTGACCTTAGTTTAAGTGATTTATAGACCAAAAAACTAACGTGAAACGCTAAAGATATCGTGTTTTTGTGTTTGTGATCGTGCAGGAAAGGATATTGCATAAATGGCATGAAAATCAACCAAAAAGCCTAAAACGAACACAAGATGTGGAAAAG
>LBNU01024401.1:23388-57691 GCA_014162995.1 Artemisia annua | reverse complement strand
AAAGAGAGAGATTTACTGGTACTATTAATAACTTTTAAGAACACAAATTTTAATAAAAAAAGAAATAAACTTGGTAAAAACTTGGTAAATAAAAAACGTTAAGACACTAAAATAAGCTCAAAGAAAATAAGCAAATAACCCCAACGAGTTCAAATAAGCTTATCCCATATTCATAAGGCACGAATCCTTAGATTCATCGCAAAGGTGGTATAAGTCTTCATAGAAGACTCAATGCAAGATTGAAAAAGACCACAAAATAAGCTAGGAAAGATTTACAGACATCAAAATAAAAGTTGCCTTAAGTAAAGATTACACTAAAACTGAATAAGCAACACTACTCTAAGAGGTCACCCTCTAAAACTATCTAACCCTAAAACTAACCACCTTCCAAGTGAGGAGGTGATGTCTATATTACGGTCAAGAAGCTTGATAATAGCATTGTTTACAATGTTGCACAATTTAGCCCTTGAACCTTTACATCTCTGAAAAGAACACTAAAGCTTTGGTTAACAACTATTAACGTTCTTAGATAATAAAACGTAACTCGGTAATTGAGATTTTAAGATTGACTTCGGATTCTCAAGGTCTTCAAAGATGTAAAAACGTTCCACAAATTCAATTTTGGCAAAAGCTTCTTATCATAGAATATCTTTCACTTTGATTTAAGCAATTTCTTCCATCTTATTTGAGCTATTTAAGAAATAACTTTGTCGACTTGGGCTTTCCTTGAGTCACATTTCATCATTGACTCGGCTTTGTGACACTTTTCCACATTTATGTGTTCGTTTTAGGCTTTTTGGTTGATTTTTTTCATGCCCATTTTATGAAATAATCCTTCTCCTGACGTATCAAAACACAAAAACACGATATCTTTTAGCGTTTCACGTTGTTTTTGGGTCTATAAATCACTTTAAAACTAAGGTCAAAAGTATGTGTAAAATAGCACATACCAATGTTCTAACCGTGAAACTAACCTTTCAACCAACTTTACGGGAATAGAGATGTTTACACTTCACAAACGGGTATCAGCACACACGGGAATAGGACTGATGTGACTTAGTTTATTTTGAGTCGTGTCTTATTTTCTTCTCCTCTTTTCTTATTTCTTTTACAAGTCGAGTGAGACTTTTATTTCCCCTCATCGTTCTTCGAGTGAGGTTTTTATTTCCTTAATTCTAAACGTTATGCTGTCGAGTTTTCTTAAAATCTTTTTAGAGTCATTTTCTTATTTTAGTCTCGTGTCTTTAGTTTTTAGTTTTAAACTTTAATTACGTTTAATGATTTACAAGTCTTTTATTTTCTTTATGCTTTTAATATGAGTCTCGAGTAGTTTTTAATCGTGTTTGCTTACTCACTCGAGTTTGTGAGTTTAGTGAGAGTGTTAAACGTTTGTGATAAGTAATCGAAAGATTGTTTAGACGTGTGAGTTAATTATTTGAAGACGAAATCTTTGAACGATTAATTCACTCGTCTTGAGTTAATATCTTTTCAAAAGATTAATCAACAACTAATCTCGAGAAAGGAGAATAACCCGTTGCAAACTTTTACCTCAAGCTTAATGAATTTACTCGCGTCGCTTTGCAAACACATTGTCTTTTAATTTCATTTACCGTTTTATTTAATTATCGCTTTCATTTACCGCTTTCTTTAGTCACTTTATTCATACAACTTTACTCGTTTACTTATTTCATGTCGTTTAACCGCTTTCCTTTACTTTAATTTGTCGTTGTAGTATAACAAAACCAAAACCTCCTTTTAAAACTTATTCATCACACATAGCTCACGGTCTTGAGTGACTAGATCCATATTCAACCCTCGTTGGGACAACGATACCCGTGGTTTAAGCTTGTACTTTGTTCCCGCGACTTATCAAACATACTTTGTATGGCAATTTTATTGGAAAAAGGATGGCATTTCCAGTTGTTGAATACTATGCTAGGAATAACTGGGCGAAACATGGCCTAAAAAGGATTATGATGAATTCCAATGGATTCTTTTTCTTCAAATTTGATACATTGGTTGGTGTAGAAGCTGTTTTGGAAGGTGGTCATTGGATGATACGCAAATCTCCAATTATTCTTAAGAAATGGTCTATGGATACTTGCTTGCGTAAGGAAGAATTGACTAGCATTCCGGTTTGGGTTAAATTGCATGATGTTCCTCTTCAAGTTTTTGAAGAGGGTGGTATTAATTTGATTGCTAATTTTATTGGTAAACGTATTATGCTTGATTCTTACACGACTTCTATGTGTATGGAATCGTGGGGTAGAAGTAGCTTTGCTAGATGCCTTATTGAGGTTAACTCTGAAGTTGATCTTGTGGAGGTTGTTACTATTGGTTTTCCTTCACTTTCTGGGAAGGGTTTTACTAAAAAAAATATCTGTGTTGAATATGAATGGAGGCCTCCCAGGTGTAATATATGCAAAATATTTGGGCATACTCATGATCAATGTCCTAAACATGTGGTGAGTCCTCCTGCTGTTTTTACTTCACATGTTGCAACTCCCACTGTGGTTCTTAATAATGATGGTTTCCAAACGGTGGGTAAGAAAAAGAAGAAGGGTAAAGCCAAGTCTACTAATGGTAATCAGTCTGTTGGCACATCGGTTACACAGAATATCAGATATGAAGCCGAAGGTGACAGCTAGTGAACCAAAGAAGGTAGCTACTTCTAAGGGTAATGCATCCAAATCGTCGTCTAAGTTGAAGTCTACTAGTTATACTTCTAAGGAAGGTAATATTACTACATCTAATTCGTATGTTGCATTGGTGATCGAAGAAGATGAAGATGTAGAACATGTTACATATATGAATGCAGAATCGGCTAATCCAATTACAGGTGAAAGTTCATCTTTCACGGTAGGTGCTGGTTAGCTTGTTTCCGTTTTTTCTTGAGTTGTAAGTGCTTATGGCATGTCAAAAGCAATAGTTTTAGTTTCTTAAGCTTTTTAACTGTCTTCCTTGTTATGTAAGCTTTATCGCCTATGTAACGGGCTGAGATATGGGACTTCACCCATATCCTTTGTACTTAAATGTTTTTGGGGCAATACATTTACCGGGTCATTTTGACCTTTTACCAAAAAAAATGTCTTTTTAATTATTCAACCCTTTAGATGCTAACAAAGTTTTCACTACCATTCAGGTTGATAAAGAGACTAACTAGAAAGAGATAGAGATATAGAGACTATCTTATCCTTAGGGTACAAGGTACATAAAGGATTTGAGAGACAAATTTAGAAAAAATTAAAGAGAATGACTATTGTAATGTAACACCTCAAAATTTGATATAGCGGAAGACTTTACAAAGTTTCGGGAGCTACTTGGATTGTCACACAACACGATTATAAGGAACAGAATAACGATATAAAGTTTAGATAGACAATTAAAGGTACGATTTAAAGTCTACAAGATAAAAGTAGTAAGCCCAGGTTTAAGATAGATAGGTCCCAGTTTTATTTTATCAGAGTTTTAGACTGATGACTGATCCCTGTGACCGCTGCACTTGCCAAGCCTTCAGTCCACGAACAACAGATTAGACAATTACTCAGTACCTGAGAATACATGCTAAAAGGGTCAGCTAACGCTGGTGAATTCATAGAGTTTAGACACAAAACAATACGCAACACAAAGAATCCCAAACATAACGATAAATCTATAACAACTCATGACATAACATAAACAAGCAAGAGGGAATAATGTTATAGGTGCACACTATAGCGTTATGCCGCACAAGTAGACATGTTATTATACCTCTACACGTAGTAGACGTAATATAATAATTCTACACAAAAGTAGCCCGCTCATCTAATCCACAATCCAAACAACAACATACCGAAAACATAACCATAACGATAACAAGACCAAAATAGAACCGACAAATCATAACAAGAAATCCAAATAACATAACGAGTACCAGAGAGATTGACAAAGAAGGTAAAAAGATAACGAATGTGACGAGTATGTATTCTCCCCCAAAATATAGAAAGTGATGAAAATAGGGGCTATGAACTCACCTCAAGTAGTAGACGAGAGGTGATATACTAGAAGCAAATGATAATAGCTAGTACGTCACTGCACTGCGGACCACGCACAACCTATTAAATAAACTCTTCTTAGTATCTTACTCGAAACTTATAAACTTATGAAAGTGAATTACTCATCCTAGATATTTAAGTTTATCGTTACATCCATTTATAAATGTTTGGTATCATTCGTGTGTACTGTGAAGACACGACATTGACACGAGCGAACATACGCCAAGACAAAGACCATGAACCTAAAAAACTTAAAGACTAAGTCCGGGTCAAACATTCTTAATTATAGTTTAATAAATTTTTCGAATGAATTATCGAATCTTTATCGAATTCGTCAACTCGATAAGCCCAATAATTTATTCGTCTCATTAATTATTTCAAAACTAAGTAACGTTGGTTATTGAGTCATAAGGATGAATTACCCATTAATAGATTTCCACCGTCACGCTTATTGGGCCCTTATTGGACTCGTCAGCCCAATAAGTCCGATAAGTCATAAAAGTCGAGCCTATTAATGTTATTCGATCTGTAACTCGAGATACAACTAACACGAACCTTATGACCTACTAAGAGGGTATATCTCGATAAACATGCACTTGAAACGATTAGTAACCCGTCCGTGTTCATTTTTGTTCATTGTTTCGTTGATTATTTCTAATAAATATTAGATAACGTTTTTATCATTATTCAGCGGTTTCGTATTAACTTAGGAATATTAACGATCGTCTTTAACGTTAATTAATATTCTTTATTAATTAGAAAACGATATATAACGTTATCGTCTTCCAATATTTATTATTAACTTATAAATATTAAATAACGATTATTAGTCGTTATTAAATATTCAAAAGTTAATTATATATATTTAAAGCTAGTGTCATTAACGTTACGTAGTTAGTATATTTTCGGATTATTACTCGTTTCAAGTCCATTTTTATCATGGGTCAACAAGTCAACATATATAGTCTATTCATCACACTACTACAAAAACTGGTTTTACCCACTACCGAATCCGTGGGAAAATCAGTGTGAAACGGCCGTTATCCACAGATTTCACACGGATTCGTTCCGTGTGTAAAAACCCCGTGGGTAAATATTTTCCCACGAGAATTCCCACAGGCGTTGACTATTTTCCCACAAATATTACCGTGGATAATCCGTGGGTTTAATTTTTCACAGATTTCTCACGAATTTCCCACAGTTTCTAGTAGCCATTTTTCACACATATCCGTGGTTTTTTTGCCACCGATTTCCAACGATTTTCACACTATAATTTTCCCACAGGTTTCTCACGAAATTTCCCACGGTTTCTAGTAGCCATTTTCCACACATATCCGTGGTTTTTTTGCCACAGATTTCCAACGATTTTCACACTACAATTTCTCCCACGGATTTCTCACGAAATTTCCCACGGTTTGTATTAGCCATTTTCCACACATATCCGTGGTTTTTTTGCCACAGTTTTCCAACGATTTTCACACTGCAATTTCTCCCACGGATTTCTCACGAAATTTCCCACGGTTTCAAGTAGCAAAATTTTATATAATGCTAGCAATTTTTTATATTTCGTGTAATTATAAAATTGTAATCTAAAAATTAAATACACTAATACAACCTATTAAAATGGGTTGATCCAATATCCAAATTATGATTTGTATAGAAGTCAAGAAGTCTTGATCCCGTATATTTCATTAAAACACAATAACTTACAAATACACTCAAACCCACTTGTCAACTCTATCTATTTCATACCGAGTATAACAATTCTTTTATAACAAATTCAAGGTCCAAAAATAATCTATTCTGCGATCTTCATAAGAATCTTTGCCACTTGACCGGACCTGTTCTGTTCAACAAAAACACAAAAGCAAATTAGTTGATACAACCAAAATTAAATCATATCTAACTTCATACCAATTTACATTTCAACGCACGTACACCCATATCATTAAATTACAAGTTGACTCAAAGGTATTGAAATAGATCATTTTAAATTCTACCAAAAGTAAGTAAATCAATGAAATAAACTTTATCTATGCTAAGTGCTACCTCTTCCAACATAAACATAAGATAGTTGGGCATCTAAACACTATCTGAATTCATTCTTTTAGTGACTATGTACGTAAGTGTGCTTTCCATATGTGAAGAGGCAGTTGATTCTTAAATCCATACACCTTCTAATCCCTAAATTAATCTATTCTAAGAAAGTCTGTAGATTTGCCACAAAATCAAAAGACTTTAAAGCTAATTAGATCTAAAAATAGTACCCTTAAATATAACCCGAAAAAAAATAATAAAAATAAAAAAGATTATTAGAATCAATAATTACCCAAAAGAATCCATAGATCTACACATATAACTCCAAGATCTAACAGAAATGGGCGCAAGAATTGATCGAGTGTCTGTGGCTTGGTGTTCGTCCTACATAGTGTGTAGCTTGGTCACTTGTGGTGGTGCTACGAGTAGAGTTTGTGGGTGGTTTACCGATTGTCAAAGTGGTTGATCCGGTGGTGGTGGTGTAGCTGGTAAGATTGCAGAGAGATGGAGAAAGAGGGACCTACGTTTTTGTTCTTTGTGTGTGAGGTAAAATATGGTACAAAGATAGGTAGAGTTAGATTGGTTTTGTTGTAGATTAGAGTTGGCTTATATCTTACTCGTTAAACTTGCCATGTTGGCAATCCTTGTGATTAAATCCAATGGCCAAAAATGATCCACTAACAAACATAATAAATTTAAAAGTTAATTATATTAGAATAACTTTTGTGAAATGAAAAAAGTTACTCTTTATTTACAAAAAAATGTAATTTCTTGGCTCATCTTTTAACCTTACCACTTCGTATTTTATTTGTTACTATCATAAAATATATACATATGTTAAATTTATTTTCAAACAATGATCATATGTATTATCATCGGCCTTTTACAACGTAGATATGCTAGAACAAGAAAAATAGCTAAAATTTGGTTGTTATTAAAACGTATCTTTCATCGTTCATACTTTTAAGATACAACCTAGTATCTCATATTTTCATCGTTCAAGAGAAGTTCTAACTTTTCAAGAGCAGTAGTAATCATTAACATGAGCTGATGAACAGCAGCAACAATCTTAAGAAGAAGTCTTTTAATCCCAACAAGGTCTGGAAAAAGTGGTCTTGCATAAATTGTTAAGATTTAAAAAAAAAGTAATTGACTGGCAATCGGGTTATCATTCGGGTTCTAATATTGGTGGGTAATATGTGAGAAATTACCGACGAATTTCCCACAGACTTAATCAATTTCTTACTTTTTTGATATAGTTAGATGTTCACGCACAAACCCATATTGTATATCTACACATAAGACATCTAAAGATAAAATGAATGTCATAACGGACATACAAAACACATCCGCGTAGATATTCATGCATATGCATTGATTTGATACACAAAAAAATTATACCTAACCTACACATACATTTATGATACTCACATAAATAGTTACATTAATAAACGAAATCATATAATATGAAACCAAAAATGCATATGAAGGCATAATAAGTAATGTGGGAATGTGTAAGTATGCAGAAACATAAAGACGGTATTTTTGTGGGAAATCCGCGGGTATTTACACACGTGTTTCCCACGGATTTATCAAATTGGTAGGTAATATGTGGGAAAGTACCCACACATTTCCCACGGATATAATTGTTTTCTTTTACTTTTTTGATATAGTTGCATGTTCACGCATATACACGTCCATATACCTAGATAGAATACATCTATAGATACAATGAATGTCATAAACAGAGATATGTAACATATATGTGTAGATATCCACACATATACAATGGTTTGTTACATAGAAAGGTTATACTTTAACTTACACATACACATGTGATACTGACAAAAATAGTTCCATTAATTGAAAAAGTCGTGTAATATGAAACTACAAACACATATGAAGACATACTAAGTAATGTAAGAATGTGTAAGTAGACAAAACACAAAAACGATATTTTATGTGGGAAATCCGTGGGTATTTACACACATATTTTCCACGGATTTATTCAATTGGTAAGTAATCTGTGAGAAAGTACACACATATTTCCCACGGATATAATTGTTTTCTTTTACTTTTTGGATATAGTTACACGTTCACGCATAAACATGTCGATATAGATAGATACAAAACATCTATAAATACAATGAAGGTCATAAACAAGCATACGGAACATATACGTGTAGATATACACACACATATAATGGTTTGTTATACAAAAAGATTATTCCTAAATCTACACATACACTTGTGATACTGGCATAAATAGTTATATTAATTAACAAATACATATAATACGAAACTACAAACACATATGAAGACATATTAAGTAATGTGAGAATGTGTAAGTAGAAAAAATATAAAAACGGTATTTTCTGTGGGAAATCTGTGGGTATTTACACATGTATTTCCCACGGATTTATTAAATTGGTAGATAATCTGTGGGAAAGTACACACATATTTCCCACGGACATAATCGTTTTCTTTTACTTTTTTGATATAGTTACACGTTCACACATATACACATCGATATACCTAGATACAAAACATCTATAGGTACAATGAAGGTCATAGACAGACATACGGAACATACGCGTATAGATATGCACACACATATAATGGTTTGTTATACAAAAAGATTATTCCTAAACCTACACATACACTTGTGATACTGACATTAATAGTTATATTAATTAAGAAACACATATAATATGAAACTACAAACATATATGAAGACATATTAAGTAATGTGAGAATGTGTAAGTAGACAAAATATATAAACGATAGTTTCTGTGGGAAATCTGTGGGTGTTTACACATGTATTTCCTACGAATTTATTAAATTATTAGGTAATATGTGAGAAAGTACACACATATTTCCAACAGACATAATCGTTTTCTTTTACTTTTTTGATATAGTTACACGTTCACGCATATACACATCGATATACTTAGATACAAAACGTCTATAGATACAATGAAGGTCATAAACAAGCATACGGAACATATACGTGTAGATATGCACACACATATAATGGTTTGTTACACAAAAAGATTATTCCTAAACCTACACGTAACTTGTGATACTAACATAAATCGTTATATTAATTAACAAACACATATGAAGACATATTAAGTAAAGTGATAATGTGTAAGTAAACAAAATATAAAAATGATATTTTCTGTGGGAAATCTGTGGATATTTACACATGTATTTCCCACATATTTATTAAATTTGTAGGTAATCTGTGAGAAAGTACACACATATTTCCCACATACTAGTTAACTAGTTACTTTATAAAAAAACGGTGTGAAATCCGTGAGTAATAGAGTGAAAATTTGCCACATACTTTTGGCCGTGGCTAATATGTGTGAAATGCGCCACAAGTTTCCCATGGACGTCTAATAAACACAAATAGTGTGAATATGGTCGCAATTCTGTGGGAAATTTGCGACGGATTTCACAAAAAAACTTGGTCAACAATTTAGTGTGTAAAGAGTGAGAAATTAGTGGGAAACTTACGACATATTTCCCACCGAAATTTGGTCAACAATTTGGTGTGTAATCGTCGGTATCCCGTGTGAAATTTCACACAGTTTCGTTTCCGTGAGAAAATTTTCGTGGTAAAAACCAGTTTGTGTAGTAGTGATCAAGTCCCTTTTGGCTTGTCGGGGTCACACGGGACTAGAAATCCCGGTAACACCCGACTTGGCTCAAAACAATAACAATGGCAATAGTATCGTCCACAATAAATATTCCGCAATCAATCTCCACAATTTACGGCCGGCTCGTCGATTAATCTAACTCCGTCATTCTAAATCTCGTCACCAACATTATCACAACCTCAACAATACCACTAATCAACAACAACAACAACAATAGACCAAAAGACTTGCCGAGACCCTAATGGTCTCGGCCCCTATCTCCCAGCTAAACNATAGATTTCCACCGTCACGCTTATTGGGCCCTTATTGGACTCGTCAGCCCAATAAGTCCGATAAGTCGTAAAAGTCGAGCCTATTAATGTTATTCGATCTGTAACTCGAGATACGACTAACACGAACCTTATGACCTACTAAGAGGGTATATCTCGATAAACATGCACTTGAAACGATTAGTAACCCGTCCATGTTCATTTTTGTTCATTGTTTCGTTGATTATTTCTAATAAATATTAGATAACGTTTTTATCATTATTCAGCGGTTTCGTATTAACTTAGGAATATTAACGATCGTCTTTAACGTCAATTAATATTCTTTATTAATTAGAAAACGATATATAACGTTATCGTCTTCCAATATTTATTATTAACTTATAAATATTAAATAACGATTATTAGTCGTTATTAAATATTCAAAAGTTAATTATATATATTTAAAGCTAGTGTCATTAACGTTACGTAGTTAGTATATTTTTCGGATTATTACTCGTTTCAAGTCCATTTTTATCATGGGTCAACAAGTCAACATATATAGTCTATTCATCAAGTCCCTTTTGGCTTGTCGGGGTCACACGGGACTAGAAATCCCGGTAACACCCGACTTGGCTCAAAATAATAACAATGGCAATAGTATCGTCCACAATAAATATTCCGCAATCAATCTCCACAATTTACGGCCGGCTCGTCGATTAATCTAACTCCGTCATTGTAAATCTCGTCACCAACATTATCACAACCTCAACAATACCACTAATCAACAACAACAACAACAACAATAGACCAAAAGACTTGCCGAGACCCTAATGGTCTCGGCCCCTATCTCCCAGCTAAACCCCACCAAACGGACCCTCTAGGTCTCGGCAAAAACAACAATGACAATGACGAGAACAACAATCAAGAATAGGGGTGTGCATCGGGCCGGAACCCGACCCGTCCCGACAAGCTTGAAAATCCTAACCGAATCCCGACCCGAGTCTAGCCCGAATCGTCCTGAATCCCGTCCCGAGTCCCGAAACGAAACCGATTTGTATGGTTTTTCTTTGTAATCCCGACTTCGTCCCGACTCCCGACCCGACCCGAATCCCGACAAGATGAAAAACCCAAACCGAGTCCCAACCCGAGTATGGTCGGTTCGGGATTCGGGACGTCGGGATCGAGACGATTTTCGGGGATCGGTCGGGTTTTGCTCGGCCCTAATCAAGAACCACTAAACAAGAACACTAACAACGAGAACAAACAACACCTCGACATCCTCCAAACCCGAATTCAACTCTCGGCCACACATCAACATCCAAATCTGCCTCCCAATCTAATTCTAAACCTTGCCTACACAATAACTCTTCAAATCCATTCCCGAATCCAACACGAATCACAAACACACTCTAATCTAGCTAGGCCGTGAGTTTGAAACTCACGGCACACGACAAACATGAATCGAACAACAAAAAAAATGACCAAATTATACCAAACAACCTATTTTAATCTCGTTTCAATGATTATCTTTTCGTTATTATTTAGAAACCCTCAAAACCCGTTGGTCTGGGTCCGAATCGTGGTACAATGGCCTCGAAATAACGAGTTCCTCCTACCTTATCTTCGAAAACTAGGAAACACGAAAGAATTGGTGTTGGTGGGAGTTGATTCGAGTCTGAAACCCGAATAAAAGAGGTGTTTAGGTGAGATTTGGAGCGTGTGGTGTATATCAAACGAAAGGAAATGAAATGGGGATGAGTATGGTAGTGGCGGTGGAAGTTCACTCGTGGCGGCGGTGGTGAATTTGCCGAAAAATGTGACCGGAAAAGAGAGAGGTGTTGGGTGGGTGAGGCGCGACTAGCGCTCTGTTCTCGAGTTTTTTTATAAAGGAATGGAAGGGGATGGGAAGGGAAATCAAAAAAAGGGGCGTTCTTGAGTTTTTTTAAGATGGAAAGGTAGGGGATGGGAAGGTGGGAGGGAGGGAAGGGATGGGCTTTTGTGTGTATTTGTAATCCGCCCATATTTAGGATGATCAGGAGGGAACGGGTATAACTGAGAACATGGGCTTTGGTTAATTTACAATTATATCCTTGTCCGTGAACTTCCTGCACAGCAAACATATTTTTGTTATTTGATTATTAAGATTTTCTTCTTTTCTTTTAAAGAATAAAATTTTCATTGGGTTCTCATCTTCATAGAAAATTAATGTTGACACCCGATAATTGAAAAAATAAACCAGCCTGATCGTTATTATTTTATTTTTTTACAAAACAGAACATAATAATGAGGGTATGAAAAGCATTCTCTGTATTGATAAAACCTAACAACCGAACTACTTTTTGCTAAAATCTGTGTTTTTTTTTAATTTATATATAGTCGGGTGGTTTGAAATCGGAATCAAGCTACTTTTATCTATTACTCAAACATAATATGTTATGATTTTTAATTAGTTATCGTTTGTATGTTAAAACAGATTTTTTCATGTGTACATCTAGTTCTCAAACCGGTAATATATTGTTAGATAATTCGCATGCCTAGCTTATATGTCTAAACATTAGTCTAATATATTCATGTTTGATACATGAATGATTTACACTATTTCTTTCTCCCCATATTACTTTGATCTTGCTATATGTTTTAATAATGTTAGATTTCGAAAATATGCTTTATGAGATGTTTAGTTTACATCTGAGTAGGCAATATCAACTAATCTCAGGTAGTCATGTTGATATGTTTTCTTCTTGTGCTTGTTTGGTATTATATGCGGGTTTCATGTGTATCACGTACTGTACAAATTTTGAGGACATATTAACATATGTGATTATGATTATGTCAAAAGATGTGAGCTATATAAAAGTAAATTATGTTTTGAGGGTATCTTGGTAATTTGGGTATCTTCCTTTCCTTTCTTTGAAACTTAAAAATAAAACTCAAGAACACAAATAAAAATAATCACTTTCTTCACATTGCCATTCCTTACTTTCCTCTTTCCATCCCATCCCCTTCCATTTTTTAAATTTTGACTTGAGAACAGAGCGTAAGGGAAACAGAGAGAAAGGATGAAACCCTAACTCTATTATAATAGGGTATGTATAGGTGTGTTTTGGACTACAAGCAAAACCCTAGCGCGCTCTCAGGGACTGTTATTGCCATTTTTGTGATATTTTTAGCGAAACACTAACTCGACTAGTAAAACGTGTTATAATTATTTCCCGAGAACCCGAAACTATTTTCATTAACTTTATATTCATTTTTACATAAACGTTGAATATAAATACGTATAACGTTTATTTTTATTCGTTCGTTAACTAAATATTCGCGTTTTTAATTATTATTGTGTCAAATCTCGCAGTGGTACGTACTAGGACTCAAGGGATATTTACGAATCATGAATAGAACTATATTGAAAAATGATTGAGATTAATTTTATCCCTAACCTAATCACTTGGGATACATGTATTACACTTATTATCACTCTTCTTATTTTTATTTATTTAGACATGTGCTTCAAAATCCTTTTTAGTCATAATAGGTACATGAGTTAGTCATACCAATCAATACTCATATATCTTTATGACTATAGAATTCAACTCAGCACAACTCACATCCTCGTTTGAATAACTCGTGTAATTATTTTAGCCATGAATCATCCAAAAAGAACCATTGACCAATTGACTTGTTTACCTGTTGATTTTTCGTGTCGAAATACATGGAACCACCTTTGATTAATAACTAGGACCACCATTTTTTTCTTATAAATGTCAATTATGTAAAATTTAAATTATATACTCATTTCATCACATTTAATATTATTTAAATCTTTCTTGAAAGAGTTTACTTTTTTTAGAGTTAGGGGGTGTTTGTTTCGGCTTATATAGCCAACTTATGGCTTATTTAGTTTTGGGCTTATGTTTTATAAGCTCACTTTTTGTGGCTTATTTTCAAACTTTTCGGCATATATAAGCTTATTATGACATAATAAATTTTATATAAGCCAAAAAGTTTCAAAATAAGCCATAAAAAGTGAGCTCATAAAACATAAGTGCAAAACCAAATAAGCCATAAGCCAGCTATATAAGCCGAAACAAACACCCCCTTAGGGATGTTTTTATAATTTTACTCTTATCGAGTCTTTTACAACTTCAAATTAATTTTATGCAAAGAAATATAAATTGATATTGATATTTGTTGAATTGATAAGAAAAAATAGTATATTTCTATTCAATATGCCTACTTATCTTCTAGTTATACTATAATGTATCATGTGTAATGCACTAATCATCTTTCTTAATTTGATTTATTAGTCTTCCTACTTGTTATAATTATAAATAGACATATGTGTAGGGAAAAACATAGGAATAAATATTATTTTTTTTTAAAAAAAATAAAACTAAAGTTTATTTGGTAAATAAATGTAGTTAAGTATCCTGATGATTGACGTAGTTTTTGTAAAATGAGATGATTTACACAATCTAATGTACAACACTGAAAGTATGATGTATATACAGTCCAAGTGTTCAACTGTCTTAACGCACCAAGTGAAGTGTCCTAAATTAAAAGTTGAGTGTGCAAATCAATATGTGTAAAAGTACAACATTTAAAGCATCGTGTTTACTTCTTTCAACATTATTTTATGATTATCTTTTAGCTTTTTCCTAAAATGTTAAAAAAAGAAAAATGTCCTTTAGATCCCCTTTCTAGTTGCGAATTTCGTTACAACTTATGTTTCCTGCCACAATCCACTTCCCACCACTGAAAACATCATGTCATCATCATCAAAACACAAACTGACAATCTGCATAGGAGACATCCATGGATACATCACAAAACTCCAAAATCTCTGGACAAATCTAGAAACCCTAATCCCACGTCCAGATTTCCAAACAGCCCTCATCATCTTCCTTGGAGACTACTGTGACCGCGGTCCCAACACTCGCGACGTGCTAGATTTCCTAATATCCTTACCTTCTAACTACCCAGAACAAACCCATGTATTTTTGGCGGGAAACCATGACTTTGCATTTGCAGGGTTTGTGGGAGCTCTTGATAGTGTGCATGGGATGGAAATGAGTGAGACATGGGATGAGTTTAGTATGAATGAAGAGAGGGAAGGATGGTATAAGGATGTTGGATATGAGAAGATGCATTTGCAAGGGAGGAGATGGGGTGGTAAGATTAAAGTTAAGTTTAATACTGCTAAAGGGATGGATTATAAAGGCTCTATTTATGATGCTGCTACTACTTTTGAATCTTATGGTGTTCCTCATGGTTCCCCTGGTATGTAATATATATTATGTAATATGATTCTTTATGATTTGTTGGATCTGGATTTAAAGGTTAGGGGGTGTTTGAGATTGCTTATTAATAATGGTTATTGCGCGTTGATACAACATATAAAAAGTTTTGAGAGTGTCTGGATGGTTATTTTATAAGGCAATGACTAAATAATTAAGTAGTTTCGGGATGCAATTCCAAACACCCCTTATGGGATAAATGGATACATTTTCTTAAACTTTTCTTTTATTGTAAGTATTGTTAGATTTGGATTTGAAGGATAGGGTTCGTTTTCTTGTATAAGTGGTTTTGATTGATAGTGTTTGCATGTTTATTTTGTTATTTATTTATTTATTTTGAGTGAAATAAGCAGTTTTGAATAATAAGGGAATTTGGAGAGATGAAGGATTATTGACTTCAGTTAAGAACCTTGGACATTGGTCAGTATTACTAGAGGTGATTTGTAGACCTTATCTTTTAAAGTGTTCATTTGCAAATCTATAACTCTTGTTCAGTCTTAATGCATTACTAATACTACTATAAAGTTGTAGTAGGAAATCCCGAACACACCCTTATTGAAGTACTGTAGCTTTAAGTTTGGGGTTGGGTTTCTTGTATAGGTTGTTTTGATAATGTTTGGATGCCTAACTGGTTATTAGCTATGGTATTGTAGGATGGAACTACAGAAGTCAGAACCAAGGATGGGTTTTGCTGTATTATTAACTGTGTTTTTCTTCTTATTGGGTGCACATACACCCACTTACATAATCAGCTTAGAGTTGCTAATTCCAAACAGCTAATTCCAAAATGCTACCAAAGCAGCAGTTTTAAATGAGCAAAACAAACACCTTCTTGGAATGGTGAAGGTTTATTGACTTAAGCTATGAACTCGTGGACATTGTATATGCATGATAGGTGTGACCCTTGCGACCCTTAATTTTAGGCTGTACTTGATTTGGTTATTTGCCGTTCTAGTTGTGGCAGAGGATGTGATGATAAGCATAGGCAGATCTATATGGTCCTAAGTGTACGTTCTATGTAAAATATGCTAATGGAATAACCATTATTCATTATAATGAAGCCATGGTTGGTTTACTTGATGAGAGAAAATATAATCGGTATTAAACATATTATCAGATTCTGAGTTTGACTATTCAATTTTCAATTACAAAGATTCAAAATGTGCATCCAAACATCTAATAAATGCTTATCAGTGTTGAAAATTAAAATGTCACAGTCTGACTTCCAGAAGACAAAATGTGTTTAACATATTACCATATGGGTTTTTGCAGATTTAATGGAAGCAGTTCCAGATGAACATAAGAAGTTTCTTGCTGATTTAGTATGGATTCATGAAGAGGTTAGATATTCTTTCATAGGATATACTTTATTGTTCTTACGACTACTCAGCTCGTATGCTTGCATCTTAGCTTATAATAATTTTGATTAGGATAATGTGTTGATAGAGACAGACAATGGACTCCAGTCATGTAAATTGATCGCGGTTCATGGTGGGTTGGAGAGAGGGAAAAATGTTGAAGAGCAGATTAAATATTTGAAAGCCAAGGACACCAGGATCCCTAAGGTGGAGCCTCTTAGCGGTAGAAAGAGTGTGTGGGACATCCCCGAGGTGATCTCTCACTTGAACTTTCATATTTTCAGCATATGCGGAATATTCATTCGTCCCCTGCAGAGTCCACTTTTGACTTTACTACTTTAAAACATAAACACATTTTACCTGTTAACAGAGAATTCTTTTTAGATAATTAGATATTTGATGTCCTGGTAATTAGTTTTTACTTTAAGCGTTTGGACAAAAAAATTATGAGATGATTCTGATTTTCTACTTATATTGAATGTTGATAACCGTCCTTAGTTCTAAGCAACTGATTATATTATTCTGGTCCATAAGCGAAGTTCAATGAAAAAGCACCTCCAAACACTACCTAAATTTCCGTAGCTATTACTTCACATATATCTTAGAAAACAAAATAAAGCTTGATTCATATTGTTGGTTACATTGACAAAATTTAGGAATTGACGAAAACTCCGACGATTGTGGTAAGTGGTCACCATGGAAAGCTTCACATGGACGGTCTGAGACTAATTATTGATGAAGGTGGTGGATATGAAGAAAAACCGATAGCTGCCATTGTGCTCCCTTCAAAGACTATTGTCCGTGACACTGATAAATTGGGAGGATGATTACCCATTTGAGGTACAGTATATTGCTTTTCCTTGTCAAAGCATAATGCGCTAAGAATAAATCACCATATATTTTGTAGGCATAATATTGAAATTGGTATACATAATTTTCATGACATGAATCAAACCATGTATGTTCATATTGTACGAGATTGTATCTCTTCCACTTATAATTGAGAAGTGTCCTTGTTTCTAACATCGTGGTTGCAAGCTCGTTGCTTTCACTCAAGGGACCAAGATTCAAGATCGCATATGGAATAAAAATGCACCTCTTTTTTTGTCATGCGCTAGGGGATCATCAAAGTGTTAGAGACTGATGCACACAAGCATTCATTTGTTGGTCGTTGAAGCCGCTCTCAATTCCTAAAGCTTTGTAATATCTACATTATACAACTTCTATCTATCGAACTGTGTCCGCTGTGGATTGAAGATAGTGATTTTGACTCACATATGAATTTATCTGTTTGAATTATGTTTTATCTTTAGTGCGTCAAAGTGGTAATGGCGTGCAGAATTATCTATATAATACAACCCTCGATGGACCAAAGTCTGATGAGGTATAAAATAATCTTTCTAACATAAAATAATTCCCTCTATACGGGATTTCGAGCGAGGAGCCACAAATATTAATAAACAATTATTACAATAGAATTTCCTGAATTGAAAATGTGCTCCCATTGGGCTCTAGCATGACCACCCAGCATAAGTCCCATGGACTAGGGGTGGCAATTTCTGACCCGACACGAAACCCGACCTGAAACCGACACGAAAATTAACATGTTCGGGTTGAGCTAAATAGATTTCGGGTTAGGTTTGGGTCGACATATCTAACCCGTTTATTAAACAGGTCAGGTTTGGGTTGGGAATAAAATAAACGGGTCGACCCGGCAACCTGTTTAAGATTTTTTTTCTTAAATTAAAAATTATTTATATTTAATTATGCAGGTTAAATCGGTTAAACGGGTCGACCCCTAACACATTTAATCGTGTAATGTGCTAATTTTGTATATAAAATGGGTTAAATGGGTCAACCCGAAACCCGTTTAACATATTCAACCCGTGTAACCTATTTAACCCGTCAACCCAAGTATATATACGGGTTAAATGGGTCAGGTTCGGGTTATGTGTAAACAGGTTAGGGTTGACGTAGCTGACCCGATTAATTAAATGGTCAGGTTCGGGTTGGGGTTTTCTGACCCGCCAACCTGACAACCCGAACCCGCCAACCCGAACCTGACCTGAATTGCCACCCCTACCATGGACTCACACATATATAATTGCTCAAAGAGCAGAGATATTAATAAACAATTACTATTACAATTAAATTTCCTAAAGTGAAACTCGCTCTATTGGTTCTAGCATGATTCCCCAGCATAACTCCCATGGACTCACACACATATAATCAAAACAAGTCATTTATAAAAAGAAAATTTACGAAAAATACCCTAAACTTAATATTTACGATTTTTTTATATAACAAACTTTATTTACCAAATATCTAAAAAATCTCTAGCGGTTTCTTGAATAAAAAAATTACTACCAAGTTGGTCTCTCGATAACGAACAAAACAAGCCTAATATTGATATACTTTTGACGTACGTACGGTTTTGTAAAAAAAGTTAGAAGTTTAATATATGTATAGTTTTTAAATAAAAGAAGTTTCAAAATGCACCCTTATCATATCAAATAACTTTAAAAATTATCCTAAACTTTTTTAAAACTATAAAGGCTAAAGACGTGCAACTTTTTTAATAATAAACATATTACCGAATATGCCGCAATATTACGAACAAAACGAGCCCGAAAATTTAATAACAATGACATATCGAGGTTAAAAAGAGTTTGTGAAATTTGGTGCAGCACCACACCGCAATACGGCAAGCGCCTTCTACTTCTATATAACATTACACAATGGACCGAGCTCCGAGGCAGCAATAAACTAATATTTTTAATTATCTTTATAATACAATTCTCCATGCCACAGGCTCCGATGCCTTTTTTTTATAGTATGGCGATGCAATGTTTATTTTATAGGAGTCCGGTTACTATATTAGAATAATAATTGGTTAGTGGACCGCTAGTAAAATGGTTTGTTTTGTTGGGCTGATTGCTGGCGTGTGATCCAACCCAAAAGTTTAACCGCATACTTGGCCCAAATTCATCAAAGAGTCGACATGGAAACCCAAAAACGTCAGGATAAAAACTTGCTAACACGCATAGACTGACATTTCTAAACAATTGATCACTAACAAAAATCTTTGAAATGTAAATGAACAAACAAGAACGTTACACTAAGTGTTTACAAAACGGGCACAAAAACATAAAACACGGTATCATTATGCATACCAAGGATGAAAAAATTGGTATAAACACATAATAAATCAGAAAATACCCCGCCGCAACGCGGCGGGTATAGCCAACTCGTTTTGTACAATACAGGAAATTAAGTGTACTAGGATAGTTAGCTAGGTCCCTACAACATGTGAAATAAAATAAGGGTCGAAAATGTTAATTCTTTAAACTTTATAAACTTGTTTATAAATAAAACTAAAACAAAAAAGGACAAAAGTGTAAAAGCTAGAAACTCTAAAGGGCAAAGTACAAATAATTAGGGGTGAGCAAACAAAACCGAAACCGAACCGAAAACTGAAAAAACCGAACCGAAAAAACCGACCGAAACTAAAAACCGATGGTTTGGTTTTTAATTTTTCAAAAACCGAAAAATACGGTTCGGTTTCGGTTTTCGACCAAAAACTGAACCGTAAAGACCGAACCGAACCGATTTTATTATATAATAATATATAATTAATATAATATAAATAAATAACTAAATAAATCAAATTTATAAATTCATATTTATTTTGTAGGTATATATTTATCTTAACGTTTATGTCTATATGTGTGTTTGTCGTGTCTTGTGTTTACTTGAGAGTATATCAATAAATATATGACGATGATCATACTATGTGTATGTTCAATTGCATGCGTGTAATTATAGAATTATGCAATAAACATTATTATGCTTAGATTGACAAAAAAAAATAATAATAAATAAGAATATCCAATTTTCTATGTAATATAAGTTTGTTGGTATAAATTTGCTATGCCCAAATATAAAAGGTTAGAAACCGAAAAAACCGAAAAACCGAACCGAAACCGATAATAAACCGAAAAAACCGAGCCGCCAAAAAACGAACGATTTCGGTTTTGGGTTCTATAAAAACCGAAATTATCGGTTCGGTTTCGGTTTTGGCCAAAAACCGACCCAAACCGAACCATGCACATCCCTACAAATACTACATACTCCATCCGTCTCAAAATATAAGTCCAGTTTTAATTTTTCAAAGGGCTTTTTTTTTTTTTTTTTTTGACTTTGACCTTAATTATTTCTTTTCGTGTTAAATAATAAATGATGAAAAGTATACCAATGAAAATGCATTTAAAACACAAATTCATTTATATATTTTGCACTAAGTATTATATAACATGAAAAAAAAAATTAAAGTCAAAGTTGGAATAAAAAAACTTTGAAAAATAAAAGTAAAATGGATTTATATTTTGGGACAGAAGGAGTATCAATCATCTTCCTCAACTAGTGGATCCATACCTACGTATACCTTGTGTTCTAAGAACACAAATTTACTCGATAATAATTAATTATTTGCATAGTATTTCTTCTGTAAAACCTGATAATCGTGTTTTTTAACCCATCCTTATCAGTTATAAACTAGAAATCGAATTAAATTAGTCCTTATTTTTCCATGTGCCATTGATCACTCAACACATGCTTAAATCCGGCCCTGCTTGAGTTAAAACCATTCATTAGCTCATATCCTGAATTATAAAAACAAATCAAATCATGTACAAGTGTTCAACCATAATGTCAACTTAACCAACCAACTCTATTTCTGTGAAAATTGTTAGATTGATGAGTAATAAATCAAGCTTAATACTACTCTTTTGATTTCATGAGGAAAAATCAAGTTTAAATTGCCCCATATTTCAACGAAACAACAAGAGTAAATCAATATTAGGCAAACATGTAGTGTTTTGTTAGGTACAAGGACAAAAAATGGAGGCAAAACTTAAATAGGAAAATATTGGCAAAAACTAAGAGGAAAAATAGAATGCTGAAGTAAAGATGTTTACCAATTAGTCAACTAGACGTCTAGACCACGCTTAAGAATTTTTTTTTATACGCGTTAAGTGTATATAACAGTACCAATTTCTTTTGAGAATTTTCAAAGTATTGAATCGACATCCTATAATTCAAGTTTTCTATTAGTTTGACATATCATCAGTTTGATACAACCTATATCAGAAAAGTTGACAATAATGAGCATGCTTACCATTTGTATCATATCAACACACGCAAGTATTAATTACGAGAATGCAAAATAAAAGAAATGAGAAAATTCATTAGATAGGAGTTGCAATAGGACTAAAGGAGTTGATCCATATATTTCAGTATAGCTTCTTGTAATAATACATAACAAATCATCTATATATGGTTCCATTATTAGTATATTAAGAACGAAGGAACACTTTATTTTCTATCTTTTATTCTTCATATATAGGTCATAGTTTCAGAAATCCAACTGATACTTTGGTTGTTGATTCGGCGAAAACAGTCCAAAATGTTTCTCAATTTCGTCCCCGGATTTCCTATTTTCATCAAACATTGCAAATAAATACGTCTCAATAGATCTTCCAGGCTTCCTTGGTGTCCCAGATGTTCCTTTGACATATGGAATCAAATTCCTATAGTAAGTTCCAGCATTATCTATTGTTGCTTCACGACCACCTTCTGATGGCCATCCACTCTCGGACACCACAATCTCTACATTTTCTCCACCAAGAGGCGCTTGAGCCGCATAGTGAGCATCTAAAATTGCGCTAAAAAGGTTAGAATATTGGCGACCATTGTCAGTTACTACTGTTCCTGGTGCGGTAAATAATGCATATTGGAGATTAGAATTAGGGTCACCAAGATAACCAAAATAAGGGTAAATGTTAGCAAGCATTGGTAAGTTGTTTTGGGCTAGAAATCTGATTATAGGCTCAATAAACCCGCTCACATCGTCATAAAATGCGCCAGCGCTTGGCGGGGAGGAATTGACTAGGAGACCGGTGTACGTTGCTGTTGACACCTTAATTCTGTTATCTAGGCCCGCGGCTCTAAGAGCATTGAGGATATTTTGCATCGCCGGTAGTACAAAGTTAACGTATTGACTATTTTCATTTCTTGGACTAACTTCATTACCGACGGCAATGTATTTGAAGTTGACATCAGGGTAATTTTGGATGTTGTCTCTGACCCATGTGTTTGCCGTTCCTGGATCGTTGAGGGATTGTAGAGCATCATTAGGAACGCCGAGCATGAGTTCAATATTGGTTCCTTTGAGTGCTTGAAGAGTCGGTTGATTTGGATCGTAGATACGCATCTTGGTTATGCCATTGTTTCTGTACAGGGTGACCACATCTTGTTCGGAAGGTAATCCATCACCATTTCGCCCGTAGCATACACCAACGGATTGCGCATCTATTTTGCAACATGTAAAAATAAAAGTTAGGTAAAATCCAATCAAAACTTTTAGTCAATAAATACGAAATTTTGTTAGATACATAGTTTGCTTTGATGTGAGAGAGGTGGCCAACGTCAATTCGTCAAATCGGTTACCTTTTTAACGATGAAAATAAATTATCAGTTTAAAAGTCTGATTAGTTTTAATGCATGCAATAAGAATTATAAAAAGTAAGTACGTGAATAAACTAAGAAAGCACAATGAACGTAAACGCTATGAAATTTTTTTGTAACGGAATAATAAGTTATAAATGAGTGATAATATAAAATACAATGATTGTAAATATATGTGCAATAAACGTTCATTGCCTCGTGATCTCCTTTTCTTCAGAAGCCAATATATGTAGTGACCATTGATTCTAATGCATGCAATAATACTTATTTTCCACTTATATAATATAATATGGGTTAATGAAAACTAAGACACTCATAAAATCATATACTAAATGTCTAGTTAAGTTGAACTGAACAAAAAGGAAAACCTGTGAATACGAGGAGATTTATAAGTAAGCTGACTAGTAGAAGTTTGATTGCCATAATTTTGGATTTGTGAAATCCTTCTTTAAGATGTAAGCATATATATATAGTGCAAAAAGTTGACAAGTCAAATATAACACATGTCATTTACATTGTACTTACTTGTAGAAACTAAAGATTAATAATATGTAGAAAATAAACTATGAAACAAATAATGTGAAATTTCAATACAACGAGTCTTGTACGTTGTCTCGTTTTTCTTTGAGTCAAATTTCTCATTGAAAAGTATTTTTGTCATGGTATGACTATGATGTATTGGTTTCAAGCCACATTTAACGGTATGAATGTATGATGGATTTGCGTAATGAACCTTCTAGCTTGTTTAAGCAAAAGTCTGCATAAAGCCACGTACTCATACTGTTTACCAAAAACTAGTGATAATATTATTAATTATGCACTCCTCATAATAAAAGATCATCAATATTTTGAAAGTTGCCTGTTATGCTCGGGATAACAGTAAGATCATATATAACCATCCTTTTCTTTGGATGCGTCTATTTCGACGATGCATGTAGTATGGATCGACTTAAAGATTGAATTAACATGAAGAATGTTGCCTATGTATGGGAGGATATCATAGCTTTTTAAGTTCCTAGCTAGCTAGTTGCAAACCTAAGGACATTAGGAGTATATAGTAATTAGTCGAATTGTGTTGGGAGCTATTGTACACTATATGGAGAGAAAGCAATGCTCGAATTCAAACTAAGAAACGTCGAGAGGCTTTTCGATTGGCTAAAAGCAACGCTGGCTAATGCCGTTCACCTCAAGCTTATTTTGCTGAAGCTCAAGTCGAATTTGAACTCAGCTCGTGTCAAAGAAGATTGAAATTGTAATCTTGAATCTTTTGTCTTAGTTACTAGTGTTTTTTATGCGTTTACTAGTACACATTGGCGTTTTAAATGCTAATTCCTGTAGAGTGCCCCTTAACACACGTAATGCAACATTTTCCACATGAGGGCAATGGATTAGTTATTTCCACAACTTCTGTTTTATCATTAAAATTTATTTTTTGTGGAGAGTTACATATATTTATCAAAAGCTAGTCATATTTGATCCAAAAAATGTGGCAATGTTTTGGCAATTTCATATATACCCAACTTAAACACAATAATTTCATATTTCCCCAACACAAGCTTTAAACCCATTTTACTTATACTTATTCACTAAAAGTCTAAGGGCCAGTTTGGTACCTGGTTTTTGTAAGGTTTGGGATGAAAGACACTTAAATTCCATTGTTTGGTATTTTTAGATTGGTCTGACGCGCGGGCGTGGTTCCAAAATCTGAGCCCCACTAGACAACATAGGTTTTCTCTCTCTTTGCTTATATTATTTTCCTCAGCCACACAAAAACAATTATTCTTTGTCCTATTTGAACTTTTTATTTTAAAATAATGTATCACAATATTAATTAATTTAAAAAACAATTATTAATTTTCTCTCTCCTAATACTAAATTCAAATTTAAATCCAAATTTAAATTCAAATCCAAATTCAAATCCTAAACCCGTCTACAAAACAAACAGACCCTAAAAACTTGTGTTTTGGGTAAATGATGAATTTTGATATTTATGTTAGATAAATATATTATCCCAAAAAATAAATTGAAATTAACGAGAAGTCCACACATGATAATGAACAACTTTAATTAGTAATTAAACCTTAAAAATTTTACAAAATGAATGTAGCTAAAATTGATGGTCAAGTTGTATGAAAATGGTACCTATGTCGGTGACATGAAAATAAAGATGTCAACACATAATAGCTCTAAAAATACGGACCTAAACATGTCTGTAAGTAAAAGTATTGAACTCCAAAATTTTGACGATGATGTTGGCATTACAATGCATTGCTGAATATACCCTTTAATCAAAATCATTTATTTTAATATTTATAATTAAGTTGTGTAATCATTCTCCTTTGTGTTGAATAGTAAAACCCGTAAGGATCAATATAAACACTTTGAAAAATTTCATTGTGCCAGAATATAGACAAAAGAGAGCTTTCATAGCAGATGCCTCCTTTATACAACCTCTACTTTGCTCAAACCAATTTTTTCATATCTTTTGGCACAATGACAAAATACTTATTTGCAATCCATCCCGCCCTTAGAACAAATCCCTATCAATATATCATAACCGACAAACGATTACCATTATCTTTATGCAAATCAAACAAATAAGTCGACCTAAATTAGAACTTTAATTAGAACTTTCAATCTCTAGACTGCCAAACAATATATCACACACGTAATTTCAATCTCTAGACTGCCAAACAATATATCACACACGCAACAATTCTCAAATCAGCGTAATCAACAAAGATGCAATCAATGATATGTTTGGTAAAACTAGCTATTTCAGTGAACAGTAGCCGTTAGCAATATAGCAGTTACTAGTAGCAGTTAGCAGTGATAGTTTGTTTTACTAAAACGCGTTTGGTAATGTAGCTAGAATTAAAAAACGTAGCATATAAACAAAACAAAAATGATAAATATTTAAATGCTTGAAAAATGAGCGTATAGAAAAGTATCATTTAAACAAAACAAAAATGCTAAATACTTGTTGCCAAACAAGCTCTATTATTCAAATTCTAAGTGCTAAATTCTCAAAAATACTCTAAAAAGCCTGTCGCTAAACATACCAACACCTTTTTCATTCAAATTTTTCTTTAGGCTCTGCAGGTTTAAACAACGGCCTTACACCTCCAAACTTGCACAAATGTCAAGTTAGGTTCTTATACCAGAGTTCATATTGTGTAGTCTTTTTCCCCTTTTATTAGAAACACTATTCAATAAATAGCAAGCCGTCAAACATGACTTCCTCCCAAAACCTATCACTCAAACCCGATAAAGATAAAATGGCCTTTTTTGAAGAGCTCGATTCTTTCCTTTCGGAATCTGTTTTTCCAATTATTATTATTAGTGTATATTGAATCTTAAACACAATGTTAGGATTTTAAACAACTATTAAGAAAATCGTTCGATGGACGGGTAGAGACCTAGTTGATCACTAAATAATGAATGTGTACAACATAGATACTCATATAATATGCTCCAATAAATGGGCCCATAATAGTAACCCATTAACAGCCTCCCGCAATTAGAGTGAGAGAAGAGCGAACACTAAATCTAGATTGAAACTCGTCAATAAAGCAGTAGGCAAGCCTTTGGTGAAGATGTCAACATACTAATAACGAGATGACACATGCAGAACCCAAACTTGACGAGCAAAAACTAAATTTCGCCTAGAATGTATATCAATCTCAATATTCTTCGTGCATTGGTGCTGCACGAGATTATACGATAGCTGAACCGCACGAATAACGTCATAATAAACTAGAGTGGTCAAAAATAACGATGTATGAAGCTCGCGTAATTAATTTCGTAACTAACAAGTCTCAACAATAGCCTAAGCAATTCCTCGATATTTGCCCTTTGCAATGGACCGCTAGAGCGTAACTGGACGCTTCGAGGAACAAGAGATGAGGTCATTTCCATGAAACACACAATATCAAAAAGTTGACATGTGAGTGGTTGGGCAACCCGCCCAATCCGCATCAGAGTAAGCAAATAAAGAAGATAAAAAAAAAACGAGTACAACTATAAAGCATAAGCTGTCTACTAAATGAGCCTTTACTGCCCGCCCGACCCCTCTCTTTAATCTTAAGTAAAGTCATCTTTCCTTGATGCGGCAATAAATAGTCCTTACTTTCCTGAAAGCTTACTAAGGTGCGACGCCTGATTGTGAGTCTCCCCCAAGTAACCAACCGAAGCCATGTAATTTCTTATATTATAAAAGGTCCAAAGTGCAATTAACATAATGTAAAATCCACTTGAGAGCCGAGAAATAGGGCTCACGAGGATTGTGCATATATAAACAAATATGTTGAACTACAAAAGAAAAATTAAGGTCATGTAAAAGTGTGATACTGAAGGTTACCCGCTAGACTGTGATATAAAGTCGGATCCAACACGGGATCACCATCTACCCACCCTTATCTTGGACTCCGTGTCAACGGGTGTCCAATATGGATTACACTTAACCATATTAGCGTGCTCAAGAATCTCAAAAGCGTACTTCTTGTGTGAAAGAAACATCCTTGAAGATTACACATAAATACTGAGAAAATAATCAAAGGGCCCAAGATCAGTCGAAGAAAACTCCTGATGAAAAGAGTTAATAAGTTGTTGTAACAAAGTTGTAGAAGAAACAATGTACATGATATCATAAATCTACAAAAGCAAATAAGTAGTGTGAGTCCTCTGTATGTTAATAAATAAAGATGAGTCACAACGAATGTGATAAAAACCAAAACGAGTGGCATAAGCTGTAAATCTGTTAAAAGAAGCCAATGAGCCTGTTTATTTATGCAGTATGTTGCGACGACACATGGCGACTTCTGTAAGTGGTGATTTTGGTTGGGTTTTGTGCAAAATAGTAAAATGAATAGAATGACGCTAACCGCATTAATTTACTCCAAATGGTTTGAAAGTTATGCCTAAAACAGTATGCAGTTAGGGTCTTAGCTGAAAATTTGCACTTTTTTATATATTTTTTATAGCTGTTGACATTTAGAGGTGTTAGATTGGAACATTTGAAGGGTGGCTTAGAGATAATGGCTCATGACGGTCAACTACGTCTTTGGATCAAACTCGCTTTGATACCATGTTAGGTTTGTTAATTGACTAATTACTAAATAATGAATGTGTGTACAATATAAATAAAAATAGACTGATAAATTAAAACAAATCACTTAATTAAGTAATTTTATACGATAACCATGAATTTAATTTTCATAACCAATTTAATCTTAAGTTTGTTGAACCCTACCTTAACCCAAATACATTCATCTAAGAATGTTTAACTACAAGTTTTTACCTAAACCCGGAAGTTTAAAATACTATTTCCCCGACCCAAAGACTATTAAAAATAATCTCTAAAGTATTTTCTATTTTCTTTTTCTTTTCTTTCACGAAATGAATAAATCAGAACCCACGCCTCAACCGTCACAACTCACATAATCAATCACCCTCTCATTCCATCATCAATCAATATAGGTATATCATTTAATTTCAGTTTTTGCATAATTTTAATATCTATTTAATCAACAACAATAATATTTAATTCTTATAATTCAGACTTAAAATGGAAGGTAATTGGTCGTCCTTGTTCAGCTAGGCTAAGAAATGGAATGAACATCAAAGAAGGGATTTTTTTTTAAACCATTCATATACTTTTTAGTTGTGCATCTATAATAAAATTGTGTTTGTGCTAACATGTATCTTCTGATAGGAGCATTGCGATTGGACTGATAGAGGACATGTTGCTGTTCTCTTGGTTTTTGTTAATACAAATATCGCCTAAAAACGTTATTTATATTTTACGATCTTTGCTAAGTTTTATTAATGACAAAGTGTAAACTTTAGTTTTTAGTAAAACATGATTTTAGTTTAAAGTCTTGCATAATTAGACATTTGCTACATTTACATTTCATATAAAACACAACATTTTTATATTTCTTAAAATAGAAATGTCACATCCCATTTATGGTAAGTTTGTCAATATACATTTAAGGAAAGGTTGTGTATTTGACTCACCATAAGTCTTCTTACACAAGTTTGTGTTTGACTATTATTTAGTTGATGTGACTTTGGTTGGTTTGGTAAGTTATTGCAAAACACACTGTCAGACCCGGCGGAACCTTCGTGGTACACGGGCGGAACCCTTCTGAGGGTTCCGCCGTATCCGCCAGACCTGCTGGATGTTTTGCTATAAATACCAAGCCATTTGTTAGAATTTTCTTTTATCACTTCTCATTACATTTTACACATACACATTCATATCTTTCATCTAACCCTTTAACATCTCATTGTTGTGAAGATTCTTTTGTAGCAAAGAAGTTCACAAGTGCATATTAAGTTACAAGTATTCAACACAACGTTGCAAGACTTGTTAGCTTAGCATCGTGTAGACTTTGTGTAGTTTACACTTCATTTGATTGTGTGTTTTCAGTTGTGATCGGTTAGTATTTTAGGCCTTAAAATACATAGTGTGACGGGAGTTGTTGTACCCTTGTAAAAGAACTAAACGGGAGTGGTTGTACCCTTGTAAAAGAACTCGGCATCTAGCTTAGTGTCGGTAATCTTGTAAGCGACGTGTAAGGTTTTCTCCGCCGGTGAAAGGAGCTTGTTGACTAGTGAAAGAAACTCTCGAGTTGGATACTCGGGGCGTGGACGTAGGGCAAGGAAAATAGAGTTCCTTGTAGCCGAACCACGATAAATACTCGTGTCATGGTTTGATCGTTTCTTTCTTTATACTTGCATATTACATATTGTCTTTGTGTTCATATCTTTGATTAAACGAAAAGTTTCAAAAGATAATTAGATTAAAAACCGGTAAACTATTCAACCCCCCTTCTAGTTTTCCACAATTGGCATCAAGAGCTACGTTACTCAAGCTTTTAAAATATATTGTGTTTTAAAACTTGAAACGATCCATGGATTTTAAAAATTATAAAGAAGGGCAATCTATGCAAAGACCACCACTTTTTGAAGCAAACGGTTTTATCTATTGGAAAAACCGATTTGAAACTTACGTGAAATCTAAAGATATAGATTTATGGTTTATAATTGTTGATGGTGATAATATAGCTACAAACACTAAAGATGAAGATCAAAAGAAATTGATTGCTAAAAATAATGAAGCTAAAATGATGTTATATAATGCTTTGCCTAAGAAAGAATATGAAAGAGTCTTTATGTGTAAAACCGTTAAAGAAATTTGGCAATCTTTAATAGTCACTCATCAAGGAAACTCACAAGTTAAGGATAACAAAATTGATCTTCTCATTCAAAAATATGAACAATTTGTTATTCCCGAAGATGAAAGTATTGATAGTGCATTTGCTAGGTTTAACACTATTATTACTTCACTTAAAGCACTTGATGAATCTTTTTGTAGCAAGAATTTTGTCAGGAAATTCCTTAGAGCACTCCATCCAAAGTGGAGAGTGGTATGTGTTATTTTACACATACTTTTGACCTTAGTTTACGGACCAAAAAGACCAAAAACTAACGATAATTGCCAAAGATATTGTGTTTTTGTGTTTGTGATCGTGCAGGGAAAGATATCTCATAAAAAGCAACAAAATCAACCAAAAAGCCTAAAACGAGCACGAGATTTGGAAAAGTGTCAAAAACCCGAAGCCGAGGAAGAAATTTATTCAAGAAAAGCCCAAAATGACAAATCAAATCCTTAGAGATTCAAAGAATAACAAAAGAGACTCTTGATTGAAATATAAAGACCTTTGCAATAACGGTCCTCCAAGTTTCAACAAATTGTCAACTTTGGTCCTTTGAAGAACGTTGGAAGATAAGTCAACTCAAATCCTCCAAGTTACAAGACTGTTACATTTAGTCTCGAGTTGTATTAGTTGCGTTTTAATATGTTTTATGTAAGATTTTCATGTTTTGTAAAAGTCTAGGGGCTAAATGTGCAACAATGTAATAGTTTAGAGAAGCCCTAGCCCCTAGCCTATAAATAGAACAAGTAAGCCTCATTTGGAAGGTTGGTTAGTCTTAGAGTTAGTTTTAGGGTTAGTGTAGGAGTAGTGTAATTTTATTTTTAATGAAGTTATGTGTTTTCTTTAAAGCTTTATCTCTCTAAAAATCTTTAATTTTTAGTTGTTAAATTCGTGTTTTTATTGGTGGGATTTAAAGTTTATGGTTAAACTAGGTTGTTTAGTAATATATTTGGTGGAAAAACATTAGATTTAGGCTTTATTTTGGATCAAAATAGAGTTTTGTTACGTATTTTATCGAGTATGTAGTGTAATTTTCGAGTAAGTATGAATTTTATCGAGTATGGATTTTAGTTTTGTCAAGTATGGATTAATTTTTAATGTTATCGAGTATTAAACGTATTATCGAGTATGTCTTCAAGTTAGAATATTATCGAGTAAGTGTTTTCATTTTTTATCGAGTATAGTTATATTTCAGATTTATCGAGTATCATTTTATCGATTATGTCATTTGAGATTTTATCGAGTTTCAGTTTCCATTTCTATCAGTTAAGGACTAATCTGCAATATTTAGAGTAAAGAATGTGGCATCAACGTCATCGACTATTTTGTATAAAGTAATCAGTTACGTCATTGGCTTTCTAATTTTTCGAGTATATGTCAACTTTTTTTTATTTACTTTTATTTAGTTTGTTTTTGTCGAGCAACTTTTTTTTATCGAGTATTATTTTTATTATCGAGTATTGTTTCATTTGGCGAGTTAGCCAAGATTATCAAGTATGATAATCATTACCTCATCGTTTATCGAGTGAGGTCTCTTTTACTTAATATCTAAACGAAACTCTGCCGAATTTTAGTTTGGTTTATTTAGTTTGTTTCTTTTATCGAGTCTTTTATTTTATCAAGCCTTTTATTTTATCAAGTTTTTATTTTATCAAGTCTTTTATTTTATCAAGTAAGCACATTTAATATGAGTCTCGAGTAGTTTACTTGTGTTTGCTTAGTGGCACGAGTTTGTGAGTTAAGTGTGGCTTATTTAATAGGAGCCGTGATTAATAATCGTTATGATTATTTGGACTTGTGATTTTTTATTCGAACGTCAAAAGCCGAAAAATAATAAAATCACACGTTTAGTAATTATTATCTTTTCAAACGATTATTTGCAAAACAAATAATCTTTTGTGAGGAAAATAATTCGTCATCGATTCCTTAATCTACACTTGATGAACTTATTCACGTCGCTTTACAAACATATTGTTTTTAAATTCATTTCCCGTTTTAATTTTTTTCGCGTTTTATTTCTCGTTTTCTTTAGTCATTTTATCTTATGCTTGTTTTATTTGTTTGTTTCCTTTGCGTCGTTTTATTGTTTATCTTTACTTTAATTGCGTTTTAAATGTCATTTGTAGTACA
Source organism: Artemisia annua (assembly GCA_014162995.1). Taxonomy (NCBI): domain Eukaryota; kingdom Viridiplantae; phylum Streptophyta; class Magnoliopsida; order Asterales; family Asteraceae; genus Artemisia; species Artemisia annua. The sequence continues at coordinate 25,177 of LBNU01024401.1, read as the reverse complement.
ATCAAAAACCAAACATCTTTTTAAACCCCATTCACTTCACAAGCACGCGTTACAAGCCGACTCAATCGCCATCCTACCTTCGCTGGGACATAACGACCCGGGGAATTACTTTCACAAGTGTTCCTTTGGAAAAATCACTATACTACGATTGATACACATCAATTTCATGGCGCCGCTGCCGGGGAAGGTTTGAAACGAGAGCGTCTTCCTTGTATCGTTTGTTGGTGATTTGAAGACCCTTCTTCGGAAGTTATTCGTTTTTGTTCAAAATATAAAAACCAAAAAAAATTGAAAATATGTAAAAACCAAAAAAGATTTTTATTTAGTTTCTTTAAAATATAAAAAAACCAAAATTATTTTCCTTTTCATATTTGATTTTCACTTTTATCTTGATTTGTTTTTATGTTACGAAAAACAAAAAATATTCTTCTTATCCTCTTTTTACGTTTAATTCTTCTTCTTTAACCCTCTAAACCGATAATTCTATCTCTTTATCCTACTATTTAATGGAATCAACGATTTCTTGTGTTGGTTGTGGTGAACCACTTTTTGGTTCACCGTATCGATATTGTACGTGTGTAAGGTGTGGTAACGATATTCAAAACGGAAGTTGTTTGTTTTGTGGTTCGAATAATTCATTCATGTATGATCAAAACCCGAATTCATCCGACTCTCCTTCAAATTTCACCAACTACCCACCTCAGCTCGATAATTTTTCGTACGATCGACGTTATTGTGATTATTGTGGAGATTCGTTGGATTCGACATCGATTTGTAAACGGTGCATTTGCGAGAGGTGTGGAAGAAGTACTATCAATGGGTATTGTGCGTGTTGTGCTTTTGAAGACAATAATTTTCGTATCAATGATTCTAACCCGAATTTTTCCAATTATCCTCAAAACTCTTATGAGCAAGTACCGTATTACAATGGTGATTCATTTCAAAGTTCGTCAAATTTTGAAAATTGTGGGGGATCGTTTAATAATTCTTATTTTGCGCCTAATTCGTGTTACGATTCTTACGGTTTTAACCAACCCCCACAAAATCCCGCCAAGTTTCAAATTTCAGATGAAGTTATTGAGGAAATGAAATCCCTTGGTGAGATGTTACGAAAGTGGGCGAATAATCATGATACTTGTACTCCCGAGCCTCGTGAGAAGTCTATTGCAGAGTTACTTGTTGAAGAGAAAGCGTCTAATTCTTATAAATCTTTTACTTACTATGATTCCGACGACGATGATGAGAAAATTACGATCATTCTTAATCCTCACAAAGCTTCCGTTGTTTCTCCCGTAGAACCCGAGGACTCTCTAAAAATGGGGGACGAGCCTCTTAACATTACTCCGGCAACGGAATTTGACGAATTCAATAAGTCAAGTGTTGAGAACCTTGTCCCAATCCAAAGTGAGTCCGGGGAAAATTCTAACGGTGATATGGAATTTGTTGTTGATATTACACCCGTCGATGAAGATAAGAGTATTGCCGAATTATTAGCAGAGGAGAATATGAAGAATATCCGAGCTTTATATGCTGATAGAAAGGTCGAAGAGAACGTATTTGATTCATCTCCGAATCCCACTCCATCCTCAGATCCTCTTATATTCGATTCTTCCATTCCTTCTCTCACCCTGGTTGAGAGGAATGATGTCTTTTTAGATGAGATCGAGGCATGTCTAGTTAATGATTCCATTCCGACGATGGTTGATGAGTCTACCTTTGATCCGGAGGGAGATATTCGTTTCCTTGAAGAATTATTGAATGAAGAACCGTCAACTTCTCTCCCTCCGAT
>LBNU01024401.1:0-13281 GCA_014162995.1 Artemisia annua | reverse complement strand
TTAAAAACTATTTATAATTACTAAAACAAATTAAAAATACAACTAAATAGGAAATTATCCTAAAAATTGCAAATTTAATTTCTAAAAGTCTATTATAACTTAAAACAAAATTTAGAAAATTAAAACTATTTCTATGACTATTTAATTACTAATTATTAATTATTAACTATTATTAATTATTATTAATGTAATAAACTAAAAAGAAAATGAGAAAATGTTCTAGAAAATAAACTAAAAATTTATAAAAGTCTAAAAATGTGTAAAACTTAATTTAGAACTGAAAATATATTTATTATACTAATTATATAATTATTATTAATTAATTACTAATTATTATTTAATTAACTATTTAATTAAGTAAAATTACAAAACTAAGCAAATGAAAAGTGAAATATGCAAAACTATTTTTTACAGATTCTAAATAACTTATAAAACTTATAAAAATTATAAAAAGTTATCCTAGATAAATATTTAATATAAAAACTATTTAATTTATTTATTTATACTAAAACTATAAAACTCTTTTTGATTTTTTATAAATACTAAACAAAATGAAATAAATCTGAGAAAAATATATATATTATAAAAAGTGTGCAGAATTCTAACAAAAATATAAAACTCCCAAAAAGTTCCCAAATAAGCACTTAAATAAGCTGAAAACAGCTTATAAGGTAAAAGGGAAAAAATGAGGTTAAATAAAAAATAATGCAAAGATAGAATGAGAAAAGTCCCTAGGGCAACTGGTATCCAGGTACACCTCTATCACTCTAAAAGGGGGAGGTCTCAGGTTCGAGCCTGCCTACCCCCTTTTTGCTAAACATTTTTTTTTTAATTATTTTCTTTTCACAATCTGACAAAACAAAAGAAAATTAACAACTTTTAAAAAGGAAACTTTTGTGAAACTCAACAATAAGCTTATCCCAAGCTTATTTTCACCACAGATGAGCTTTTAACTATAAAATGAAAAGTTTAAAAAGCAAAAGCTTTTAATAAGCTCACAGCTTAAAACCAAAAGTGAAATAATATGAAACTAAGTCTATTGAATGGAAAAAGAATGAAAAGAACCAGCTAAAAGCACTGAATTAGCTTAAATAAGCAAACAAGCACTTGGCTTATTACACAGTGAAACAAACACCCTTTGCAGTCAACTTTTCAAGCAATTTAAGCTTATAGAATAAGCTAAAAAGCTCAAAACAAAGACTGAGGAAGAGAGATGAGGTGAGGGGTTTTCCAAAAAGCCAAAGCTCTAAGTGTGGGACCCAGTAGAGAGCTTATAACAAGCTTATGAAAAACCTGGATTCACTGAGTATATGATAAACTCAGTGAAATGGAACAAAATGAAATCAAGTAGCAGCCCTAGTGAACAAGTTTGTAAAAGCTTGAAATCACTTAGAACTTGAAAATTGGTTGCTAGGCTACTCGAAGAACCAAGGTTCACAAGCTGAAGCTCAGAAATGAGCTTTTGATGGGCTTGTGAAATTGCACACCTACACTGGATACTCAGTGTAGGGAATTGAATTTAATGAACATGTTAAGCAATTTAAGCAAAGAGAATAAGCAATTCATGGAACACAAAAGCACATATAACAATTTGGCCAGGTAAGCTTCACAATTCAGCAAATAACTCAAACTAAAGCCAACTAAAGAAGCTTGTGCAAGCTTATGAAGTTGACTTGAAATCTGGATACATGACAAGTATTTGAAAAACAGTCCAAACAAAGCAGTGAAATAAGCAGTTTATAAGCCAAACAAAAATTCAACAAAAATCACATGTAAAGATAAGCAACCAAATATTAAAACCTAGAAAGCACAAGTTAAGAAATTAGGTATTAAAGCCTACACAAAATTATTCATTTAATTCAAAAACTGCATACATGAAACTTTTGACTTTTATGAAAAACTTGATGTTTGACTTTTATGAGTTTTGATTGAGTCCCAGTGATTGAAAATTATGTAATAAGCTATAATAACATGAGATTAAGCTATAACAACAACATTTGAACACACAATGATGATTAAGGACCTAAAAATCCATCACAGTGAAACTGTGATGAGGATTAAAGGGATTTTTGACTTTTTAACTAATAAGGACCTAATATTATGACTAAATTTAGTTAACTAGACCTATTGTAGCATGTTTAAACAACAAACAACAAACAAAACTATCAATAACACCACAAACAGTCTTTAACCAAACACACCTTAATTTTAATGAAAATGAGATTTTCAAAGATTAACACTGATTAAGACCATAAGCTTGATTCAGAAAGATGTAATATGATATAATAACCTAAAATGAACACACAAACATCACTTTTAACAACACTACACTAAGAATCTCAATTATGCTATTTAAACTGTGAAAATGAAATGTAGAGCAACTATGGAAACTAACATACAAGCACAAGATTTTAAGCAATAATATTATCTAAACACACTGAATAAGCAGAGAAAACCACAAATAAGCACTTATCAAAGACTCCTACAGTAAATTGCCAAAATATGATAAAAATGCTTACAATTGATTTGAACTGAGATCAAAGAACCATGGACCAAGAACACTTCCTATAGCTTACCACTAAGCACTAATACCCAAATCATCCAGAATCCACCATTCTTCTTGCTTGAATCACCATGAACACTGAATTTTTATTTTTCACTGAATTTATTTGTATTTTTGTGTATTTTTGAGTTATGATCCTAGACTGAGTTTTATAGTATCTAAAAGCTTTTAGAAGCTTTCTAGGAGCTTATATGAGCTTAAAGAGTCCTTATACAGTATCACAACCACAATTCAAGGTGTTTAAGCTTGAAAGGGACATTATCATAAGCATAAAATGAAATATAACATAAGAAATGAAATTGAAACTTGAAATGTATTTGATAACACTGAAATATGATAACGAAGTACTTGAAAACTTAAGAGATACACTGGAATTGAAAGTACAATTAATTCGACATAAGAAAACTAAAATTAAACTAGATATATTGAAATGCTGCATCTTCCTCCTCTTTTATAGACTTTTTGCACTCCCCACAAGCTTCTGAACATATCCCATCTCTCATCTTGGCCGTTGGTTGCTTAGAATTCATCCTAGCCTTTAAACTGATTTTGGCGCCAAAAGTTGTACACGTGGCTAGAGACCATTGGACCATGATTGTGGTATACCAGGGTGCTTAGTGGACTAGTGGGATTGTTTTATAGAAGTTAATCATGATTTTGGGGTGGTTTTGTTGAAAAACAGGGGATGGGTGGTTTTGTGTTGAAAATTGATGTAGTAGCATTAATTGTGGGGGGCTAAGGGGTATAGGTGGGCTGAGGTGATGGTTTTGGGTGAGCTGGTGATGGTGAAGGACAGGTGTGGAGAGGAGAGTGAAGGTTGCAGAGCAAGTGGAGAGGAGAGGGGGGTGGTGGTGTGAACGGGGTGTTATAACTGGAAGGGAAAGAGTGGGAGTGGGCTGGTGATGGTTTTGGGCCAAGGGAAAGGGTATTGGGCTAGGGGTATAGGTTTTGGGTTATAAGGTTTTTGGGTTTGGTTTGTTTATTTGGGTTTATAACAAATAAAAGGGTCCGGTTTGGTTGATAGTTGTAAAAAGCCCAAGGACTTAACTTGTAATTTCTGAATTCTTGAGGGACCTGATGTGACAAGTTTCCAAATTTATTCAAGGACCATTACTGTCATAGAGTAATAACCAAAGGACCAAATTTGTATATTTCCAATATTTTAAACCCCAGGGACTATTTATGTAATTTTCTGATTTTAGAAGGGTTGAATTTGTAATTTCCCAAAAATTATCAAAAGGGTCTACTTTGCCAAGTTATGAATAGTATAAGGTTTTCTTTGATAATTTTCCAATTTTAAAACCTTAAGGACTATTTTTGACATTGTTTGAAACTTGAGGGACCTTTTCTGCCAATTGTTGAAAACTTACATCCAGGGACTAAAAGTGAACAAATTTGATTTCCCATGGACTTAAGTTGACTTTTTATTCATTTTGAACCCTCAAGGACTAGTTTTGCCAAAGTGTGAAACTTCAGGGGCCTCTTTTGTCATTTTTCAAACTTGAGGGACCAAAGTTGTCATTTTGCAATTTTTGACTTTAAAGGATTTCTTTTGACAACTTGTGAATCCAAAAGGACCTTTGATGATATTTTTCCATGTTTTGAAATACCAGGGACTAGTTTTGCCATTTTATGAAAGTTCAGGGACTGAAACTGCCAATTATGCAAACTTGACTGTTTTTCATCAGTTTTCAATCCTTTTGTATCTGAAACACATAAAAACATATTTTCATGATATTTTATGTATTTTAAGGTATTTCTGTGTGTTTTCAGATGTTTTGGCAGTCTAAATGTGATAGAAATGATGAGTATTTGCACACTCATCAGTCCTCTATATGGAGAACCTAACTTTGAAAACCATGATCACCCAAGTCCACCACATTCACAATCCCAACTCTTTGAGTCTTTCCTTCCTTCTTATGAGGAAATTCAAAAAATGGTCGAAAACCACCTCCATCAAGCAATGGACTTGCAAACCACATTGCTTGAATCCATTCCAAACCCATCCTCCAACCAAGAAACCAAAACCAACCCACCTCCACCACCATCATCAACCGACCCATTTCCACCCACTCATCACCATGCTTGCTCACAATGTGAGCAAATGGTCAAAATAGGTGAAAGCATCAAAATGTTGCTTCGCCTATACAACCATCTAGAACTTTGGATGCTCTTCCCAATCAAGACCATATCTAGAGCCCTTTTGGGAGGCTCTTTCCCCCTTTAGGAAGTGTTGAAAGTCTGTCTACTTATAGAAAGGATTTTTTTTTTTTTTTTTTTTTTTTTTTTTTTTCATTTCTTGTATTTTAATTTTATTTTTTTTATTTTTAGAGTAGGAGTGTATTTCATTTCTTGTCTTTGACTTTTAGAAAGCAAATTTTACTTCTAATGCATATCTTGCTCATACTAATCGTTGTATTATCAGTGTTGGTTTTGGCAAAATCATATATGGAGTTGATGGATGCGGTTGATCATATATTCCATATATGTGGTTACTTACGATGCTTGATTATGTCATTATCACAACTAAACATTTTAGGTTCAAAACCATGGTTTCCCAACTGGCACTCCTTTTAGGGGGGTTGATGGAGTAACGAGCCTGATGAGTGTGAGAAAGTGCATTCGTCCGCTACGCACTCTTCTTTTTGTTTTCGGACAAAAAGGGGAAAAGTACTCTAAACTTAGCTAACTTAAAATGATTTCATCATTAAGTAAATAAGTTTGATACCTAACATTTTTTTAAGTCTTAACACAAAATTTGGTTGATTACTTAAAAACAAAGTTTATGTTTTGGTTCCCCTCACAAAAAGGGAGATGTTTAATACAAATATACCCTAAAAATGTTTTTTTTTTTTATATTTGTTAGGTAATCTTGCTCATGTTTTATTTAATGACAAAGTATATGTTTAGTAAACATGTAAATGAATGGATAGGATTTAAAGATAGCATATTAGGCAGTTGTGAAATTGTTGAAGGTATGGTGGTGACTTGCGTTAGCTATCTATGTATCTAATTCTAATACAAGTTAGGTTATCCAACATATGACAGACTAGTTTATGAGTGATGCTATATTTATCTTCAAATTTAGATATATGTTCAACATCATTTTCATCTCCTGATGCCAAACATCTGAAACACACAGACAAGTACTTAAATTTAATTTGGTTAAGTTAATTCATGAATATATGTGTTTTATGTGTTCTTATTCTGATACACTAACATTTAAGGGAAAGGGACAGGATTGGGTTTTGAATGATGAAACCCAGTCCAAGTTTGCATACATTGGCAGTTTCCAGTCCCTGACTTTCCCATAAAATGGCAAAACTGTCCTGGTTATTGAAATGGAAAATATCAATCCAAGGTCCATCTTCGGATTCAAGATTTTGTAAAAATATCGGGTTTGTTAAAGCTCCAAAATTCGAACAATGAAATAAATTTTCGGTTTACACCCATAAGATTTTTGGGTTTGAACAATTGACTAACATGCAATATATTAGTGAGTGGTCGCTGAATTGGGACTTGGCAAGGGGTTTTGGTGTCCAGTTTATTTGAGGTATACACACTGATCCATGATAAAAAAGATGACTCCCAAGCGTACCACCATATCGTGGGAGATCAATTTGTTAAATTTTTGTACGTCCGGGCGAACCCTTCTGAGTGGAGGTGTTCCGCCCGCTATCCGTCCTAGACTCAACACTGACTGTGTTGAAAATTTCGCCTCTACTAAGGTTCATATAAAATGTCCACAATTTAGTTAGTCTTAGGAAAGGTATTTTTTCTGTGATAAATCACTTTTACATGAACATTATCACATCATTACACATTTATCTTTCATTTCCTATAACTCTCTCGCTCTTTTGTATTAACTTTTTAGTGTGTATTGTGAAGATTTTCATTTGATAGACAAGAACTGTTCCACATATGATCATAATAAGTTTCATATACATGTATATCATCCAGCAACGTTGCAAGACTTGTTAGTTAGCATTCGTGTTAACTTTGTGAGTTTAAACTTCCATTGGTTGAGTGTTTTTGGTTTAATCAGTTATTGGTAGTAATTCGGTAATTTGTTTATGTCAGTTGTGATCGGTTAGTATTTTAGGCCTTAAAATACATAGTATGACAGGAGTTGTTGTACCCTTGTAAAAGAACTAAACGGGAGTGGTTGTACCCTTGAAAAAGAACTCGACATCTAGCTTAGTAACGGTAATCTTGTAAGCGACGTGTAAGGTTTTCTCCGCCGGTGAAAGGAGCTTGTTGACTAGTGAAAGAAACTCTCGAGTTGGATACTTGGGGCGTGGACGTAGGGCAAGGAAAATAGAGTTCCTTGTAGCCGAACCACGATAAACACTCGTGTCATGGTTTGATCGATTCTTTCTTTATACTTGCATATTACATATTGTCTTTGTGTTCATATCTTTGATTAAACGGGAAGTTTCAAAAGATAATTAGATTAAAAACCGGTAAACTATTCAACCCCCTTCTAGTTTTCCACAGTTTTCTTTTTGGTCGGTGGATCGAGCTGCTATGTTTGTTTTATGTTTATTTTTACTTGGAAACCTGATCAACTTTTGTTTTCATTTTGAATGGATTCTTTTGTTTACTTCCATGGAATAGCCGATTTCTAGCTATGTTACTCATTCAGGATAAATCCATTGCCACTTTGCTTCTTTATGTGATCATTAATTTATTTGTTACGATGGAACTGATAAATACATAGGCTTGAAAATTTGTTTCATGAAATCATCATAGTTGTCGACCCAAAAAAGCTTTTACATCCTCAATTGCTTATACAAGGTAGATACTGTGACAACGCGTTTTAAAAAAAAATGGATTTATTATCCATTAAGTTCACATACATCATGATGTAAAGTTATTTAGGCAATTGCTAATATCTATAAAATAAAGGTGCGATTAAATAAATTGATTTAGTTAATTAATGTTTTCAAAAACAAACAATCAAATTGGTTTTAGATAATAAATTTAGAACTCCTCTGGTATCGGAAATACTTTTTAAAATCCTTATTGGATGGTAAAAAAATCAAGATATAAAGGTTGTGATAAACACATTGTTTACATCTTTAATCATTTTACTATCTATACTACATATCTTTACTACTTATAAAAGAAAAATGGTCAAAGGGGAATGTGGAATTGTGAAAAGTTGAACTTTCGGTCAATCCCGATTTTGCCCCTGCACATGTGTTAATTTTAATCTTTAATGTTGTTTGACATCTCGCTAGACCAAAGGGGAATGGGATTTATGGCCTGCTCATTTGATATTGAAACTGATGTCTTAAACATGGAAATTGACAATCAATGGCTGGAAACATGCGAGTATGTCAAACAGAAAGTTAAAAATGGAAATTGACAACTAATTCACACAACCCATCACAAAATAACACAACTAATAATCTTAATCTAGGAAACTATTCACCATGAATATAACCATGCATGCGTTTCACCCATGCATTTCAGTAAGTTAATTTTGAGGTATTACAGGAAACCTTACAAATAGTGTTCTTTAGTCTTTCTCTTTGGTTAATTTTTTCTTTACTCACGCACCTGTACCACAACATGTTTTTACATTCATTCTAATATTTCATGTTGCAAATCTTGTGTTTTCAGACGAAGAAAATGTAGAAGCATTGTCACTAAAGCGAATGGTTGATGATGATATTCAAACAGACGATAAACTGGTATGAATTTATCAAAATATTATATTCTTTTGGGTATTAGAGTTACAATCTTTATATATACAACATATTACTAATGTCATGTTACCATAATCTTTTACATAGGAACTTGATGAGGAAGCACCAATCACTTTTACTCATTCCAAAAAGAAACAGAGGACTTCGGTATCTAATGCTCACCCGTTTACAGTTATTGATGAAGAAACAGATGATGAAGATGGAATTGATGATGAAGATATGGTATTGATTTAGAAGATTCTGAAAATTGCAGCCAAGCATCTACATATGAGGAAGATGAGGAAGATGATTTGGACGATTTCATTGACGATGAATATTCAACTTCTGTTGAATCGGATGATGAAAATAACGATGACGATTTTTGATTTTCAAAAAATTCAAAATTGCACGAGCTAAACGTTTTTTCTCAATAATGACATGTTTGAGTCTTCTTTTATTTATATTTTATGCTATGTTTAGAAACTAAATGCATGTTTTGTCATATGTATGCTAAACATTTCTTACATCTTTTTATGGGCAAATACTATATCTATGTTGTTTCGGCTGAAACATATGTGTTGAATACTTTATGTTATCAATGAATGGTATTTTAAACAAACAAGTGCAAATTTTAATCAGCACCTTGTGGTTGATTGTCTTGATCAAATGATGATTTACCATTTTTTTTCCTTCTTACTCATTGTCATACAAGTGATGATGAAGATTATGAAGAAGAACCAATTCCATCACCTACCTTTGCGAGTCAAGTATTCGTTCCCGGTCGGAAAAGAGTTTATTGCTATGTTTACGTTCTTATCGACTATGTTTACCCAGTAACCTTTCGACTATGTTTACGTTCTTATCGACTATGTATACGTTATCAATAAACTTATATTATTCCTCAGTGGATAGAAGTATAGAACAACTGGAACCATTGTTTACCCGGTAACCTTTCGACTATGTTTACATTCTTATCGACTATGTTTACGTTATCAATAAACTTATATTATTCTTCAGTGAATTGTAGTTGTTATTTTTCAACATAATATGCAAGTTCTTTATTGTACTCATTTAATAGACATAAAATAAAATTGGAGTTGATAAACGTCTTACACAAGTCAATTTTGATAAACATCTTACACAAGTCAATTTTAGTTGTCATTTATCAAGATTGAATCTCATTTAATGCACTTTAAATAAAATTGGTTACTAATTTATGCAAGTTTTTTATTGTTCGAGACACATTTAATATAATGAAGAACCAAATACTTGTCCATAATAGGATTTAAAGTAGGACAAGATATAGACAATGAACAAAGTCAACTTAGACCAAATTACAACTTTACAAATCATGTATTACGTAAACAAGTAGAGTGGAAAAAATTGAAACCAAATCGGTTATTTTCAAAAGAGATATATATCGAAACTAATTTAAGCTATGATGAGGTATTTTCAATTCATTCAAATGCAAATCCTGTATATATAAACAACGTGGGATGTCACCTCTTAGGTCCAGAATTAAAAAAATGCGGTTAACCATAAACATGAGGGCACGGACAGACCCATGGTTTTCAAACTTCCTATTACGAGTTGGTGACGGAGTTGAAGAGGTCATCGATGAAGACTCTGTTTTCTCACGAGTAACGTGTGTTGTAAGTTTTTATCTCATATCTGATGTAATGTTTTACTTTCACTTTCATTAAATGTTTTTAATGTTGTTTGTTAGATGTTAAAATTTTTTTTTCTAGAATTTAGTTATCGTATAGTACAACCGTTTGTAATTACATTCTGATTGGTTCGCATTCTATTTTGAACGCTACACAAAACACTCACCACCATATCACAAATCGTTAATTATCTTAGCCGCTAGGAATTCCATAGCTATGCACGGGTACTCGCCTAGTAAAGGAAAAATGGTCAAAGTGGAAAAGTAAAAAAGTGAAAAGTCAAGTAATGTGAAATGTTGAAAAATGTTATTAAAGGAAATTATGAAATGTAATTAATACTCTTATTAAAACACCCCATTACTTAAAAGTACAATGATATATTCACATTGTACAACTAATTAAAAACATATCTACCAAATTAAATACAACCAATTAAAATACAAACCGGGTTGACCCGGGACGCTTCAAACCCGACGGGTTGACCCGGTTTAATTTGACCAATTTTCGACCCAACCTAGAAAGTTGACCTGGTTTAAATCGACCCATTTTTCGACCGGAACGGTTCAACCGGTTGAACCACCCGGGTCGAACCGGGTTTCAAAACATTATCCATTACTTAAAAGTACAATAATTTATTCACATTGTACAACCAATTAAAAACATATCTATCAAATTAAATACAACCAATTAAAACAAAAACCGGGTTGACCCGGGACGCTTCAAACCCGGACGGGTTGACCCAGTTTAATTTGAACCGTTTTCAACCCAACCTAGCAAGTTGACTAGGTTTAAATCGACCCATTTTTTGCCCGGAACGGTTCAACTAGTTAAACCACCCGGGTTGAACCGGGTTTCAAAACATTATGTTAAATTTCCAAATCTTCAAACTTTTATTGTTTTTCGTTTATAACCTATAAACTTTTTTTATCAATAAACTATCTGTCGCTATAAAATCCCGTTGCTATGCACGGGTACTCGTCTAGTTAGGATCAAATGAGAAGAAATTTTAAAATGAGAAATAACTATAAAAACACATTAGAGATGCGTCAACTTGAATTAAATGAATCCCTAATCTTTTAGAAGCACCATAATATATATCCTATCTAAAAATTAGACTCATATTCATAAGTTAAATGCATTTCATCAATTAGGCGTATTTTTTGTCCACTGCGGGTCAAATTTGTTGCTAATACTACTTTGTGTCATTTTTGTGCCAAAATCACTTTCAAAACTAATTGGAATGCATCTAAATGAATAGAGATGCATCTAATTCAAGTCGATGCATCTTAAATGTGTGGTTATAGTTATTCTTATCTTTCCAATTTTATGTTTTCTTATCACTTGATCCGTATTGTCCTAGTTTTTTAGGTCATGTATTCACGCGCTCCCCTATAAATTTTAACCCAAGCCGCTCCCCTACAAGTTTAGGATGTAACTTTTTTTTTATTTTTTTTCCTTTTTTGTCCCTCTTTTCCGGTACTTTTTTTTTTTTTTTTTTTTTTTTTTTTTTGTTTTGTTTGTTTGTTTATGTATGTATATGTTGTTATGTAATGTATTTGTAATGTATATTTGTTTAAATTGTGTTTGTTTTGTGTTTTTGTGTTTAAAAAAAATATTTGTATTTGTTTTGTGTTTTGTGTTTAAATAAAAATATTTTTGTATGTATAATAACGTATTGTATATGTATAATTAAATTTTGTTTGTATAATAGCACGTTAAACTATTACCATATTAAATAACTACAACAACAACAACTTTTATTATTAAATTAAACGAAAACGTTAAAATAATTGATAAAACAACAACATTATACGACATATGAAGATTATTCATAATCGTTTAAAAGATCCGTGTTAGCCTTCGCACCCCGACCTGACAAGCGTGATCCTCAGGATTCCTTGCCAATTCTAACTCCATCTCTAGCATCTTATCTGACTTCAACAGCTTGTTCTCATTACTTTTAGCAACGCAGTTTGAGCATTGCGCTGAAAGATGAAGGCTCCGACTAAAGTACCGTCTTTCAAATCATCTTTCCACAGTGAAGTATTACAACCCATAGTTAGTTGTACCTGGCTGTTACCATGTTAATAAAATTATAAAGAAATGTGTTTTTTAACCACACGAATTAATTAGCATAAAACCCCTAAACAAACGTATAATTATTTACCACTGAACAGGACATGCATAATACGGCGGCCGCCTAGTTTCTTTGCGTGGATATCGCGTGCTATAATAATCCTTTTATTACATCGCACCTAGAAGGATTCCTTGGCCCACCTGACAAAAGAATTTGCATAAATCAGTAAATAATCCAATCATTACAAGGTTATTATTAATTTAAAGATAAACAGTAATCAATCAATTTACAACATAAATCAGTAATCAAATCACTATGTTTACAACAATAAATCAGTAATTCAATATTTACAACAATGAATCATTCACTATTTGTTTATAATTATTTAGCCAACATGAATGCTTGTACAACATTAATCATTACAATTTTTGGTATGTATATGATTATTTACAACATTATCATTAACAATTTGTCCGACCCATGATATAGATCTTGGCCATTCGCTGCAGCGGCGCTCCCTGTGCCACCTCCACTGTGGGTTGGTGACGCGGAAGTGGAAATTTGGGTCTAAGCGCGGTACAATGAAGTGAGCACCGTTCCAATTTCCGCACACAGGGCATCACAAGAGGGTCGGTTTGTTGTGATTCGTTTGGCCCGGTACAGCGGAAAACATGTGGCTCGACCACGCGTCGTATGATACAACAGGTCTGGAGAGACATGAAGCGGAACCAGCCCCGTGTTTGGCATTGACATCGCAGCGGTCTTGCCCGCAACGCTCCCATAGGAGCCAGGTCTAATGTATAGCAAAGATTGTCATAGCAATTTTGCCCCCCACATTTTATGTAAGTTGGGACGGTGTGCATCAAAACCTTTGCAACTCTAGCAGCTAACATACGTCTTGCTTGGGGCCAAAAAATTTGTTGGTCTTTGAGCAAGAATGTGGCCAATGCACCGAAACCCATCAATTTTCCATCGGGTAGCACATCAATGTATAACTTATTTACGTATTGGCGGTAAAATGTGCAATATGCTCAATATATCATGCTCACCTTATCGTCCAACATATAAATCTGTGGCGTAGACTAAGCCAACCGCCGTGTAAGAACTATGTCTTGGAGGTTGTCAAGTCAAGTTCGGGGGCATTCGTAGCGTCTTGTATTTGTACTTCTTCGGTGATCTACGATGGTACTTCAATTCAAGTCGGGACTCATTCAAGTCGCGGGACTTGTGGTAGCCCTTGCCTTTTTGCCTTGCGCTCGGAGTCCACGGGGTATTTTTTTA
>LBNU01024398.1:46166-63916 GCA_014162995.1 Artemisia annua | reverse complement strand
ATGAATTTGTTGTACTGGACGGTGACGATGATACGATCAGTGAGCAAAGAGGTAAGAATAGTTTTTTAATATAATATCTAATATATAGAGGTTAGAGAGAATAAAAGAAAGAGATGAACAATAACAAGTTGGAAATGGAGGAAGGACATACGTGTCTAAAGAAAACTAGTTGTAGGACATGTTGATGGCATATCACATAGGCCATTGTCCTTTTGAATAATACTACTGAGTAATAAAAAAACACTACATATGTTTATGTTTTTTTTTCCTTTTATTTTTTATTTATTATTTTTTACTTTTTGTATTCTATGATGTTCACGTTTCTTTTAACTTATTTATTCTAGGCCAACTAAAATACTAAAACATATATGTTTTGGCACGATACATATATGTTTACGTATAAAACATATATGTTTTGTGTTTCGTATTATAAAACATATATGTTTTAAACATGTATGTTCTATTCAAAACAGGTATGCTTTAAAACATGTATGTTTTAGAAAATGGTTACTTATAAACGAAATGCTTAAAACATGTATGTTTTAATAAAATTATTGTTGCTAATTTTTTACTTTTCTTTGTATCAGGTGTAATTATAAGAATGTTCACGGCTACGGGTGTGTATATATGTCACTTTTGAAAAAATGTTGACGCCTACTCGTGTATAGATCGATTATATTCATATATTTATGTTTTTAGAAATTTGTATTCTAATTGTATTTCAATTGATATCGAAGTTTGTATATAACATTTATGTACTTGGTTTGTTATAAATTTCATTATAGTAAAATACCTTCAAGCACCTAACTATTTCTTGAAACATATATTGTGCAATAAATCTAGAAATATGTTATCTTAAAAAAGAAACATGTATGCATTTTGCCTAAGTGAAAACATGTATGTACCTTGACTATTTGGAGGAAAAAAACATGTATGCACTTTGCCTAAAAAAAACATGTATGCACCATTACTGTTTGAAAAAAATAATAATAATTAAAAAAAATCCGAATTTTTTTGTGCAAAAAAAAAAAAAGAAAAAAGAAAAAAACGAATTTTAACATTTATAAAAAATGGGAATTATAAAAAAATAAAAAATGATATGAAAATGTCTTTTACTATTATACCCTTTTGAATTAAATAAAAATAACAATATGCTATGGAGCATTAAATGGTGTACATTGTATATTATTAGTTGTAAAAGATTGGTTTTCACAGTTCTTTCAGATAAGTTGTTTCTCGTAAGAAAGGGACCCCATATATATATATATATATATATATATATATATATATATATATATATATATATATATATATATATATATATATATATATATATATATATATATATNGTTATGTTATTGATTCTTTTAATTGAATCAAATTAGAACATGATGTTCTATTATTATTATTATTTATTTATTCTTTTTAGCATAACATGAGGTTATGTTGATCCAATTGATCAAACCATATTAAAACTTGAGGTTCTAATTTATTTTTCTTTTTGAGAATTGTGATTGAACATGAAAACAATAACTTGAGGTTATTGTATTTTGATTATGTTCATCATAGTAGAACTTGAGGTTCATACTCTTTTTTTTTTATCTAAACATAAGGTGAGGTTATGATATTGTGATTCTTTTGAAAGAATAATAATTGAACTTGAGGTTCATTAAAAGAGATACAATAACTTGAGGTATTGTATTTTTAATTTATTCATTGTAATAAAACTTGGGGTTTTATTATGAATAAATATAATCATAACATGAGGTTATGATATTGATTCATGAAAGAATCATATTAGAACTTGAGGTTCTAATTTTCTTTAATTTATTTTTACTCATAACTTGAGGTTATGAAATCTTTTCGGTCATAACATGAGGTTATGATTTTTTATTTTTTATTTTTTATTTTTTTTATTTATTTTTTTTCATATTGATTCTTGAAAGAACCATATTAGAACTTTGAGTTTTTTTTTTTTTTTTTTTTTTTTTTTTTTTTTTTATATTTATTTTTTTTTTTTATTTTTTTTTTTTTTTTTTTTTTTTAACATAACATGATGTTATGAAGTTTTGATATTCTCTTTATAGTCACAATAGAACATTTATTGTTCTTGTAAACTATAAAAGAATTTACACATTAACATTAACAGTAAAGTAAAATACAGTTAACTGTGAATAATCACCCGCACTTAAATTTGCTACCTTTAATTGTTGTATCAAGTTTTCGACAGAAAAAATATACTAGCAAGTAGCAAGAGTAAACATTGAATCCATAACAAACAAGTATGTTACCAATATTTAATTATAAGGCTTCTTAAATATAATACAATATAGTGGTTATAAAACATAAAACAACTATGCAGCCAATTTTTATATACTTCTCGATGCAAGGTATCAAAAAACACTAAAATACAAAAGCCAAATCATATACGTACAAATGAATATACATAAAAGACAATTGCGGCTATTATGTTAAACATCCATACAGATTTAGTTTATTACAGTTCTAGGAATAAAGTAGATCGGTGACTTTAAATGATGACCTTAAAATAATGAATCGGTAAATGTAAATTACCGTAAGTTCGTAACATATTGTGGTTAAATAAAAAATAACATGTCACAAGATCAATAAAATAATTATGCCACATATCCAAGCTTCTCTTATTTGAAAAAAAAATAGTTGTCGGGAAAAAAAACATCATACCGAATGAACATTAATTAGCACTGTTGGATTGTGGATACCAAAGTGCACCGAGTTACTTCTCCTTCATGATCGTTCATATATTTTTTCGATAGAAACATTCGTGCTGATAACGTATTATAAATAGAGTCCAAGAATAAATAACATAAACACAAGAATGAGAAGAGGGAGAATTCTTATTAAGTGGTCATCCAAGAGGTTACATTAAGGGTGTATTTATAAGATACAAACCCTAATACGATATGATGAATAGACATCACCTATAAGCCCATGAGCTCATATTTACAATATTTTCCTTATACCTCACGACAAAAACTCATTATTCCTTTGGCTTCTTCCTCGATGTCTCCCCTTCTTCCTCAATAACTTAACACAAAAAAGATACTTGACTTCGTGTTACCTCCACCACCGCCATATGTCACTATCGGCGAATCACAAGTTCACAAACCTCCCCAAAACCCATCATAAGAAAAATACACAATTATAAAAGGGTTTATTTCTGCAAAATATTAGATCAAGAAATTAAAAGGCTTTTTTATATTTCTGCAAAATATTAGCCTCAAACGGATCCCCCATTTAATGCTCCAACGTTCGACTTTTATGGGGAAACAACCATGCCGAATCGGTATGTGATACCGATTTGCATGCCGAAAATCCCATGCCGAGCGAGTGGTTTTTGGTGATGCCGAGCGGCATCGTATGCCGAAGCTCGATACCGCATGGACTGCCACCCCCTAATATGTTAAATTAATTAATGGCTCACAAAAATATCTAATATATAGTATTATATACATATGTTAATTTAATTATACGTCTATTTTAGTAATTTTATAATAATAAGCTCCAACTTAAACTAATTTGTCAAACAAATTTATGAAAATAAAAATTATAGTTTCGGCTTATAATATACGTAGTAATCCTTAGCCCCATGCCCGACCCATTTTGCAAACATAGACTGATAGAGAAGTTTGTAATCTTTGCTGGCCCAAAGTTGAAAAGTCACCAAACAACAAAAACGCACACCATTCGAAATATAACCTTTGCCCATTTAATTCCTGTCGATCACTCCTCACCAAAATATCCCAAAATTTCAAACCCTCAAAATCACAATGTCAGACCACATACCATTCGAAATCCAATCAGAAATCATGAAAATGCTTCCGGTCAAATCATTACTTCAATTCCGATCTGTTTCAAAACAATGGAAGTTTCTTATCGACAGCTCGGAATTCATAAACAACTACCACCTCAATCACACAAACCCCCAGCATCATCTACTTGTACGGTACAAGTTAGATACTGTCCGAACATATACCTCGATTATCGATGACAATACTTTCCCCCAACAAAAGCTTCCCTTAACTGCCCCCGAGTCCCTTAGCTTACTACGACACGCATTAACTATCGGTTCGGTTAACGGGTTGTTATGTTATGTGGGTACTTACAAAGACACTGAGACTGAGATGGCTGTTATTTGGAATCCTACCGTTAGGAAATCTGTTGGTATTCTTATCCCTACTGAACGTGATGTTGTTGGGTTTGGGGTTTGTCCTCGTACTAGTGACCCTAAGCTTGTTAAGATTAATGTTGTTAAAATACCTAGTTTGTGGGTGGTTGAGGTTTTTACGTTAAGTAGACGTGTTTGGGAAACTGTATATATGGGTGCGCCTTTTAAATTGTGTGATGTGGTGTGGATTCAGGTTTCTATAGATGGGGTTATTTATTGGCGTGCTTATGACGATATTGATTTGGATGATGGATTTAGGTCTAATTTTATTATTTCGTTTGATTTGAAGAGTGACAAGTTTGATGAAGTGTGTCTTCCGGAGAGATTAGTATATACACATCATTTGGTGGTGGTGAACTTGAATGAGTCGCTTGCTTTGCTTGAGTATAACGATGAGGGTGAGATGTCAGTTTGTGGTGTATGGATGAGGAAAGATGGTGAGAATAAACCGTTTACGAAGATATATACTGTCAAGGTTGAGGGTAGGCCGTTGTATAATGGCGTATTGGGGTTTAGGAAGAATGGTGAAGCTGTATTGGAATTGGAGGATGATAATAATGAAGAGTCTGAAATTGAAGTTTATGAACCTTCGTCAGGACGTATTAATAGTGTTGGGATTAAAGGACAGTATGCTACGTTCTCCGCGAGGTCATACGTGGAAACACTACTATTGCTTGATCAGTCAAATTCTATCATTGGTTTATAACAATGATGGTGCTATATTGCAAGGTGTCGAGATCAAGTTGTTATAACATCAAGTTTTTATTATTGAATCAAATCAAAGATCAGATGTATAAGGAATGGTGAGTAAAAGAGCAAACTCAACAAATAATCACATGCATTGCTTATTTGTGGATCATCATGTTACAAAAATATATTTTGAAAGGTTCGCTCAGAATCTTACTTGGTCTTTGTGTATGGCGGGTAAAAGCATTAATCTAGGATTGCAAAGCTCATTACCAAGTATAGTATAGGATCGATTTCCAGTTGTGAAAAACTTAGCATTTAGATGCTAAGTTGATATCTATATTTGTGGTTCAGTAATAAACTTGATATCTATGTTTAAATGGGTGTGGAGGTTCTTTACTCAAAATACATCTCTTTGGGCGAGGGTTATTAAGGTGATTCATGGAGAAGATGGGAAAATAGGAAGGCAAGTGAAATCTGGTTTTCCGTCATATTGGATGGATATTGTGCATGAGCTTAATGTTTTGAAGAGACAAGGTATTAACTTACTCAACTGTATGCAAATTAAGTTGGATAATGGAGATAAAACTGCTTTCTGGGAGGATGTTTGGATTGGAAGTATCGCTCTTAAAGACCTTTACCCTCGTATGTATGCTTTAGAGACATGTAAGGCGGTAAAGATTGGTACGAAGTTGGCTCAATCCAGCTTGGACTTTTCGTTTCGTCGAAATCCTAGGGGGGTGTTGAACAGGAGCAATTTGAAGCATTATCGAGTAAGGTTCATGACGTTACTCTTGTTCCTTTGTCAGATAGATGGAAGTGGTCTTTGGAGAGTTCGGGAGATTTTTCAGTTGCTTCAGTTAGAAAGATGATAGATGATAAAAGGCTTCCGGATGTCACAACCAAGACAAGGTGGATAAAATCTGTTCCTATTAAGGTGAATGTTCATGCGTGGAAAGTTAAGATTGATTTGCTTCCAACGCGTCTTAACATCTCTCGTAGAGGTATGGATATAGATTCTATCATGTGTTCTATTTGTGATAGTGGAGTGGAGTCTTCGAGCCATTTATTTTTCACTTGTCGTATGGTTAGAGATATTATCCGTAAGATAACTTGCTGGTGGGATGTTTCCTATATAGAGGTTGAATCATATGAAGATTGGCTAAATTGGCTTGTGAATCTTCGTCTAGCTTCTAAGCAAAAGCAAGTTCTTGAAGGAGTTTTCTACGTTATGTGGTGGCATGTTTGGTTTTATCGTAATAAGAATATTTTTGATGCGGAATCTCCACCAAGGGCGATGATTTTTGAAGATGTAGTTTCTTGGTCTTTTTATTGGTGTCGAAATAGATGTAAAGCTTCGTTTAGTTGGAACGATTGGCTTAAAAATCCATAACCTTGTATCGCTGCTAATTCTAGCTTTTGCTAGTGGGTTTATTTTTTATTATTTTTAAAAAAAAAAAAAAAAAAAAAAAAAAAAAAAAAAAAAAAGGTAATAAACTTGAATTCTATGCTTAAGAGTATGTTACAAGCTTTTTTTAAAACAAGTAATAACTTGAATTCTGTTCATGGTGGTTGGGTAGCAAACAGTAGCAATAGAGGAATATAACTTAGAGTTAACTGATTTGTTGATCTGCTTGCTGCTACTTCGTTGCTTAGGACTTGTGTGCGACGGTTCAGTTAATTGTTGAAAACAGTTCCACTCTGTGGGAAGCCTTATTGAAGTCCCCTGTATCCGGCATGCTTAGAATATACAGTTTTACAGTTCAATGGTTCATAGGTCTTATTTGCATTTCATCTTTATTTGGCCGTCACCAACCAAGTACCCTTTTTTCTCTCTCACAGTATCACATCAATTCAAAATAAGCATTGCTCACCGTTATAGTGTTTGAATGTGCTCTTTTGATTTGAAGTTTGTAGCAATCATATGTTTGAGTACAGAAACTAATAGATAGAATGACCGAAAATAACATTTTCAATATAACAAACAAAAAGAAGAGACATGCTTGTTTTCTGAAATTAAAGGGGTTATTTTCGATTGCTTATTTTAAACTACTTATCTGCTTAAAAAAATAAGTAGGCACCAACCTGCTTATTTCACGTGATTATTTACTCTAAATAAGGAAATCGGTATTTTTTTTAGCCAAAGACTCGAACTGTGCAGACACGAGCACCTAAAAAAGCACGATAATTTGATAACCAGTAAAAAAACACAAATTCAACCACCCACTCCTATACAACCTGTCTTATTGGACGTGACATTTTGATCTACCTAAGCTTCTCATTTTTTTTTGCATACTATTTATAAAAACTTCCGATACCAATATGAAATGAGGATGAATCCCTTTAACCATTGATGGGAACAATTTTGAACTTGAAAGGTATGAAACGGACCTAGTAGATCATTCTAGCAAATGGTGGCTGCGCCTGATTTGCATCAAAGTTTGTAGCCATAGGTAAAGAAAGGAGAAATGGAGAACTGGAGGAGTGTGACACCACTTGTGGTCACGTTTGTTTTTGTTCTTTTTTGTTGCAATTTAGTTTTGAGGATGTAAAATGTGAAGATAACTTCGTTTGTGAGACTTATTTTTCGTGTCCTTAATGAGTATAGCTACAAGGCCAACATCTGCTAAGATTGGAAGGAAGTTGGTAATGTTTTTACTTTATTTGGAATAAAATTTTTGATGTTTTCTCAGTTAATCGATTGATGATTATGCTCCCTTCCCCTTTTTGTAAGCTGATCACCTCAAGCAACATGAATCCGTTTAATATTTGGTGTTCACAATGTTGATGCAGCATGAGAATCTGAACTCTTTGATGAGCCTTTACTGTTTAACCGCTATTCATTTATTTGCCACATTAAAAACTGGAGTATCAAATAAACTTAGCTCCTGTGTAATTACTAAACTAGTTGAGTTTAAAATTTGCATGTGAATAAAATAATCAGCAAATCAGAGTGGCGCAGCGGAAGCGTGGTGGGCCCATAACCCACAGGTCCCAGGATCGAAACCTGGCTCTGATATTCTAGAGCGGCTTCCGTAGTCTTTTTTTATTTTTTGTTTCTTAACCCACTACTATATCAAACGTGTTTGCAACATTTGAAGTTTTAAACATTGGAGGTCGATAGTCCGATAATAAACCTATATAACTTGGAATAATGTACTGCAGCCTTTTGTTTCAGATTCTGATGGACAATTTACATATTATTGTCGATCTATTTATGACACAATGTGAAAAAAATTGTAACAAAAAAGTCTGGCAACACACAACGCTTACATAGCCTTCAAAAGTCATATCTATGACATATGAATAATTTTTCACTCTCTAGCTCATAAATCAATGTGGTTTTCCCTTAACTTTCAGCTACCAACCTAAAACGTTCGTTTAAGTTATCTCGAGTGAGCTTACGTGTGACAGTTCTAATATTTTCATCAACTTGTGAATTATGAGTAGTAAGGATTCAACTTCCAAGTTTGGACTCAAACCCCTGATATAACACCTACAACGCTAGCTAGCTCGATCATATGTGGATTTTGGTATCATGTTTTCCTATATTACTCATGTTTTGAACATGAATATTTTGTTGTAAGTTACTTTTTGTTTACAAAAGTTTCATAATGAAGGAACAGTAATATTGATTTTCTGACAAGTTTATTTTATTGACTTATTGTAAATTAGAGCTGGCAAATCGTGTCTTAACAGGTCTTAACAGGTTCGGAGCGTGCAAATAACATAAGTTTCAAAATTGAAAACGACTCGTTTAACACTTGGTTTTGGTGGTTTGAGTATGACAGTTATATGTTTTATGTATCAAAAAAGTTAAATATTGAACCCTAGAATACTAAAAACAATTATTTTAAAAAATCAAAAAATTGCATAATACATTTTTTCCTTTAACAGGTCTTAACAGGTCCTAACAGGTACCAAATTTGCCAGCTCTATTGTAAATGTAATGTAATATGTCCCATAAGAAAATGAACCATTTTCTACAAAAAGGTGAAGATCGGTGGGATCACCCAGGTCCCATGCATCCTAAGGATGCCAACCAGACCCTCTCCCAAGGACCCGGGCCCAGGCAATGATCACCTGTCCCAGTGACTGTACTTATTAGGAGGTGGGCTATGAACCCTGGTCATTTTCTACAAGAAGCCCCTCGCTGACCAGTCAATCTGAGCATTTACTGTGGGGGGTTGGTATCAAATGGCCTTTAGTGCCAAGGAAGATGTTTGAACCCGGGTCTATTGACTCGGGCCAAACACCCTTACCATTGACTAAAGCTCCAAATGATGAAAATGAACCATTTTAAAATAGTGGAGAAGATACTTATCACGAAAAAAAGTTCTAGATTTAAAACCTTTTAAAGACACAGTTGATAAAAGAAGAGATTGAATTCAAAATACTAAATCGTTAGAAATTAACGAATTTAAAGTATATTCCTAATAAGTAATAACATTTGTGTAAGAGATATTGAAAAATATTAGGATAAAATGCTTCCAATAGGAACTTTAAGGGCTTGAAGGCTGATAATAAAACTGAAAAGAAAATAAAAACGAAATGGAGATGCGGGGTATCGATCCCCGTACCTCTCGCATGCTAAGCGAGCGCTCTACCATCTGAGCTACATCCCCTATTCTGGTTTATTTATTTCACAAAGTAATTTTATATTTCTTTTATTTGTTGTTGCAGAAATTTTATTAGATGGATTTAAATGGAGCCATGCCAATCAGTTGTCAGCTGATGAGTTTGAGTCAACAGAACTTTATAAACGTTATCCCGATCGTATATGTTATACTTGCATACGAGCTATATATAAGAATAATTGGCCTTACGAACCACGTAAATGTGAAAAAGACGGATTTTGGAGATGTACTAAAACCTTTACTTATGCAAATAACCAAAAACATGGCCATTTTGCCTCAAAATTTTGGTTGTCTGGCTACTCGGCTGTTACCAATAATCCTCAAGATTTGGTTCGACATGAACCACATGTTATTTTCTTAATCGATTTGTTGAACACCATATGTAATTTTTGAGTATCAAACTATTTAATTTTACAAGATGGTTCTTAAGCTATTTTTGCAAACTGTGGTGTTTTGCTTGTATTTGCACAAGCATTGTGTTTAGAGTGCAGAAACCTTGATTTTGGAATAGTAAAATGTTAGCAAAAATATCCGAATTATTTTTTCTGTTGTTGCCAAGTATTATCATTCCAAGTTGAGGGTAGCAGTCTTCTTTTTCTTGATCTTTTTTAAACTAAAAAAATCAAGTTGATTTTGGTGAGCCTTATTCCATTAATTTGCAAATAACCAAGAAGCTTACTCTTTTGCCTGAAATGGTTATTTGTTGGTTGTTATCTATATCCCTCAAGATTTGCTTCGTTAAATCACTTTTTTTACTTGATCGATTATACAACATCGTATGTTGCTCCGAGTGGCAAACTAGCTTTGTTCATCTTCTTATGCGAAAATTGCGTACTTTTGGATAAATGGACGGTTTGGGTGAAATTATGTGAATAAACATGGCATGTTTCTTCTTCCATCTTGTAAATGTTTCCTTTTTTGTTGTTGCTCAGGATTTATAAAAATCTTTGGATTGGTGATTTCTTATTGTTGCAAATAGTTGCTATCTTACATGCATATCATTTACATTAGCACCAGGGACGGAGCCAAAAATAAATATGATCGGGTGCACAAATTTTTTTTGAACTGTAATATAATAGAATTAAAAATTAGATTAAAACGAAGATTTTTTATTTGCAAGTATACCAACTAAATAATACTAGAGACACATTTTGATGCACTGGGTGCATTTAAGATACATTTAGAAAAAATCGATAATTTTTTCAAAAATTAACACTATATCGAAAAGATCCATAGGGTGCACGTGCACCCGCGGGCACCCCCTTGGCTCCGTCCCTGATTAGCACATGTTGAGTGCGCAAATTGAGTTGGTTCCACATTCAGTGTTATATTGTACGTTATACTTCTCTCTCCCTACGTGTAAAACCCGAAAATTCGTCTTTCCTAAATTTCCTATACAATTTGAATTTTTCTAAGATTGATAAATATATCTAAGTATTTGGAACCTTATAATTTGAAAGCTACAAGTATATGATCTCTAAGCTAAGTATGATTAAAAATTTGACACAAATGTTGTTCCTAGCTAAAGATCTTCACACGTTTTCCTTTTAAAGGAAATCCATTCTTATCAATTTGTAGATGCTTAATTTATGAGATATAATTAACGAGTATCATTTTAATTAATGTTTAAATTATATATATTATAAACATAAAAGACAAAAACATAGTTGACATTCTCTAACTGAAGCTAAGATATCATATATCATAAATGAATTTTAATAATAAAAGGGAAACACGTTTTCTATTAAATGCATGGTCAAGGCAGTTACTCTTACGTCCCGACTTCTCGGCCCATGACCATTTTATAAATCCCTCACCCCTCTCAATCATTTATCATTCACGAAACAACAAACACATTAAACCCTAAATAACACAAGTGGCGGCATACCTTTGATCCTTGTCACACCCCCAAAAATGGGTCGCAGCGGAAGATGATGTCGCTGGGGTGCAACTCAATTGGTATCACCACATAATGTACAAAGAATGGTTTTATTTTATTTATTTAGAATGAAAGTTGTTATCAAAAGCATTTAGTTTACATGTTATAAAAGAAGTGCGGAAATAGGCCCTTGAAATAATTAAAGTGGTCCCAATTATAGTTATCAGAGTCTTCTATGACCATGCCATGCCTTGCCAAAAGCCTCCAAAAGTAAGCTAACACAAAGAAGATATTCAAGCTTCAAGTGTTGTCGAGTCATCATTGCCTCATTTCACACATCCACCTTCGGTCGTCAACCGACAAAACATATCAAAATTCCATGATTCCCAATCATCCATCAATGATTAACCCACTTTCACAAAGAGTCTCCTAACCTCAATCCTTAAGATCACTCATNGTACGGACAATAATTTAGCCAGATATCATGCCATTCAGAATTGAAACCCTAATCCCCCAAATCACTCACTCAATCAAAAAACCCCAAATCGTAGTTTGAAATCTGACTAATAAATAGCATAAGCAAAGGTGTATGTCCATTCCATACAAACGAAAAATGGTGGTTTTCAGAATGAAGTGATCGACAATAGGAATGAAGAACAAATATTGTTTGGTAATTGATACATTGATCTTCTTTTTAATAATTTTTATTAAGTGATAATAGTTTGTTTGTTAACTTTATTTCTGGGTGTTCGATTGTGTCAGTTCGTCGAAGTGGAAGGTTATCAAATCGTCATCGACCAAAGGTAGATAATGAGAAGTATGAAACGATCGATCTTACTATTGATGCAGATAATGAAGACGAACAAGGTATTTCTGGGACCACAACTATGTACGAGTTCGTTTATGTGTGTTAAATACTGTGTAAATTTGATATATGATTTGAAACCACCATTTTTCGTTTATATGGTATTAGTTGCATCAGATAAGCATAAGTTTGATATATGTTTTCAAAATAATATGTTAGTTCATTGTGGGTGTTAATTTCGTATGTTGTTTTCGATTTAGGTACCTCTTGATTATGATTAATGTATGAAACCTGTGTATATGTTTTTCGTTGTTTATGTGTGTTTGTGGAAATAAAGCATTGTGTATTTGTTGATTATGCTTAATGTGCGCCACATGTGTATCCGTTTAGTCCCACAAATACGTAATTATGGGTAATGTGTGACAGAGGTGTATTGGTTGATTATATTAAGATATTCGGTCTCAGTTTATGTCATGTAGTAACAGTGTGATATGAGTCAGAGTTTTGGGTGTTTGGTTAAAGGTTTGACTAAAGCTAGTGTTTTGCATACTAAGTTTAAGGGGCTGTTTGGTTTTAAGTATTCAAATCAAGTTATAATGGGCTGTTTGGTTTTAAGTTTGAAGTAAATGTTATCAAGTCAGCTGCAAGTTTTCAAGTTGTAAAGGAATGGGTATTAGTTGATAATGTTTAATGGGTATTAGTTTTCAGCTACAATGTTTAATCTTCATGTTTTCAAGTTACATCAGGGATTAAACATTGTAGATTAAACACACACAGCCTTTTGATATGTTTAATGTGTATCGGTGGATTGTGTGTGTTAGCTGAAACAGATGTAGTTGGTAAGGTGTATTATGAATCTGAAGGTTCTTATGAGTTTCGGTTGATTGTGTGTATTAGTTGGTAAGGTGTAGTATGTAAACTGAAGTTTAGCATGTGTATTAGTTGATAAGGTGTATTAGCTGAAACATATGTAGGTGTATTAGTTGTTAATGAGTCAAGTAATAAGTTGCATTCATGTGCAACAGTTGATAAGGCTAGATGACTTGATGTGAATTAGGTGTAGCAGTTACAATAAACTGAAAACACACCAATATTAGTTTTGCTGTAACGTGTATTAGTTTAAAGTGTGGTATAAGGTGTATTAGCTTAAACAGATTTAGGTGTATTAGTTATTAACGATTCATGTACTAAGTTGCATTCGTGTGTATTAGTTGGTAAAGTACATTTAATAGTTGGTAAATTAGGTGTATTAGCTGAAACAAATTTAGGTGTATTAGTTGTTAATGCTCCTTGTTCTAATCTAATGTGTATTAGTTGGTAAATTACGTGTAATATTTTGTATTCATGTTGTTGTTATATATGAGTGTAAATCAAGTTTGTTTTATGTGATAAATCAGATAACGTTAATGATGAAGCAAGCGAAAATGTTATTGAAGGAGAAAATTTGGATAAAGCAAATGTATCGGATAAGGAAAAAGGAGACAATGCTGATGTGGAGAATAAATGACTTCAATTTTCCTTAATGGTTTGTGAATACATGAACAGGTTATGGCCTAAACCACTTAATAGTTTATGGCCTAAACCATCTGTAATACACTTAATTAGTGATTAAGTATACATGAGCAGGTTATGGCATAATCCACTTAATAGTTTATGGCCTATACCACTTAAACCACTTAAACAACTATATGATTTCATGAATAGGTATGGCTTAAACCACTTACTACACTTAATTACTAATTCATTACACTGATCCCACTGTACCAAACACACATGTTGGGAAATACAGAATACATAAGATGCAAGAAACACACAATATCAGTGTTTAAAATCACTATATGCTTTCATGAACAGGTTATGGCCTAAAATAGTTGACTTCAATTTTCCTTAATCGTTTGTGGAATACATGAACAGGTTATGGCCTAAACCACTAAATAGTTTATGGTCTAAACCACTTAATACACTTAATTACTGATTCAGTATACATGAACAGGTTATGGCCTAAAACACTTAATAGTTTATGGCATAAACCACTTAAACCACTATATGCTTTCATGAACAGGTTCTGGCTTAAACAACTTAAACCACTATATGGATATTTTAAAGGTAATTGGATTTTGCATTTCAGTTGTATTGAATGCAGCAACTGATAAGTGTGTATGTGTTTGTATATAGTGGTCTAATTGTCTCGTTTTATTTGGTGTGTCAGTAGATGAGGATGCGGCAGATAAAGATGGACAATCAACAGACGACGATTTTGTTTCTCAGGAGAAAACAAAGATACCTAAAGTTATTGTGAGTACGAAAAAAACATTTACTACAAAACGGTTTGAACAGAAATGTAAAGTACGATCAGAAAATGAAAAAGGAAAAATAGATCGGGTTCTAGTGTTGGTAGAATTGTGAATAGAGTACATTGTTTGTCTATCTACCAATGTGGGTAATTTAAGTATAGTAATTGTGTATTTGTTTTTTAATCAATGTAACAAGTAGCAAGGTTTGAAGATTACCTCATATACACTAATCATCCAGCACAAGGATTTATGAGAAATGCTGAGCGCAAAATCATAAGGTTGGGATGTATGACGATACAGAACTTCGTCGACTGTGGGGCTTTTGCAATGCGACACATGGAGACATACCTGGGTGGCAGGGGGACCGTTGTGGTTTAAGAAGAGAGTGCAAAGAGCAAAAGTTGCAACTGGTTGTACTTCGTAAGAAGTATGCAACAAAGATTTTGTTGTCGGAAATAAACCAGAAGAAAGCAGATTTTGAAGTTGAAGCGGAGGCGTATAGGATGCTGCCATTAGAAGAACGACAAAGGTAAGAGGATGTTGCATTTGAGAGAGTAAAAGCTCGTGTTACACATATGCTCTATCGTCGACTGGTTTATGTTATTTTAAATATGCATTAGATGCAGGCAGATAGGATTCTTTTGAATTAGCAACATACTTGATTATTTCAATAGCTTTGCATTTAGTATCCATTTGTTTTGAATTCGTTGGTGTTGCACGAATTGCGCAGATACATTTTGTCTACATAAAAGCTGAACTCATGTGTAGCGAAGTCTCGAATTATCTTTTAATCTAGGTTATCTAAATTCTGTTTAGTTATCATTGGCAATTGTTTTTAAATATAAAATGATTAGCTAATTGGGTGTTGTATGTTCTTCTGTATTACAAGAGCAGATACAACAGCTGGTTTTTGTTTCATTTAGCTCTTGAAGGTGTATTAGTTTTGTTTTTTTTGGCTTGCACTAGGGGTGTCAATCGGGTTATCGGGTCGGGTATGGGGATTATCGGGTCGGTTTTGAAAAAATTAAAACTAACCCGCAACCCGACCCGATAACGGGTCTATCGGGTTCGGGTCTATTGGGTTGCGGGTTGTCGGGTTGGGTCTATCGGGTTATCGGGTTATATGCTAATCTCATCCTACAATTTGCTTCATTTATTAAAATACCGCTAAACATGAACTTAATTTAAAAAGAAGACCAACATGACGTTTGTATTTCCTAGAGCCTAATATTTAACTAAAAAACAAGCACCTCAAAGTAAATTACAAGTAGGCATTTGGCCTGAATTTTTTGGTCAGTAGTTATATCGTTTTTGCCACATGTAGCAGGTTAAAAAAATAGGGAAAAGCAACTACGCTATTGAGGCAAATACATTACTGATGCAACAGGTTAAAAAATAATGTAACATGTAGCATCAGGTTATAAAATAGATAGTTAAAAAAAGGTTATAAAATAGTGCAACATCAGGTTATAAAATAGTGCAACACTAGAACAAAGTTCAAAAATTATAGATGGTCATTAGTTAATATGCAAATACATTAGAACAAAGCTACTGATGCACCATGTTATTATGCCATTTATAAATTTTTTCAAGAATTGTGATTAATGGACTATAATAAATGGTGATTAGTTAAAAAAT
Organism: Artemisia annua; assembly: GCA_014162995.1. NCBI lineage: Eukaryota > Viridiplantae > Streptophyta > Magnoliopsida > Asterales > Asteraceae > Artemisia > Artemisia annua. The sequence continues at coordinate 47,769 of LBNU01024398.1, read as the reverse complement.
TATAGATACGAGACAGCATGGCCCGTGCGATGCACGGGCTTTGTTAAATATAGAGAACTATCGGTTTCACAATGATTATGTGTAGATATTGGTTAGTCGATTAAACCAAGGAAGTTTGTGTAACTAAGCTTTTGTAAATAGATGCACGGGTTTTATTCACCGTAAAAGATCATCAGTTTTGCAAGGATTATGTATACACGTGTCCCCCCTTAAAAGTTGTGTTGGGCAACTGGTCAAAAGCATAATTTTTTTCTAAGGTCAAGAATTCTCAATGATTGGGCAACTTGCCCATTTTAGTAATTATCCCTTTAGTTATTTTATGCTTAGTTTCGATCAGGGATACTCGACTCACTGAATAAACGTAGTCTTTTTAAGTAAGTTTTTGTAAACATAATTGTTTCAGGAAGAAAAAGTATCAAATACATGAGTGACACAAACCTAGGCAAAACTAATAGTTATATAACTCTTCACTTAGAAAAGTATACAATATTGCTTGAATATGAGTCGTCATTAATAATCACCCCTAATACACAACTAATAGCTATATAACTCTTTACTTAGAAAAAGTGCATAATATCACTCGAATATGAGTTATCATTGTTTCGTAATAATCTCTCCTAAAACACATAATATAAGTTATCCTTGTTCTGTAATAATGGTACATAAATTTTGAACCTCATGTATACTCGCTCGGTCCTCAACTATTATGGTACTTTGAATTACCTGATTTAGTAAGATGTAAAAAACATTAGACCATATCTTTCTCGTCTTAGCTTCGTTTTTCAAGTTTTATATATCCCCGCGAAGGTATTCAAGTATACTCTAGGCTTATCAAGGTCTCGGCTAGTCTAGGCATCATCTAACCTCAGTTTTTATAGCTCGAAAATTCTGGACAGATTCAATGTTTTCAGAAAATATAGTTTTCGTCGTAAATCATGAAAATAGCATATCTTTTTCGTTATAAGCCCGTTTTGACCCGTTCAAGCGGCTATGTTTTCATTATTAAGTCTATTTTCTATGTTTCTAGTCTAATATGGCAGAGGGGTTACTGATTTTTCTGTTTTAAACCAAATAGGACAGATTTGTCTTTAGAAATGTCAAACTATTTTTTTTACAAATCTTCTAGTCATCAAGTCTACTTAACCACAACTCCATATCTAGTCCTAGTTCACCCATTATTTTCCCAACTAAGGTATAGTGATCTAAATATAAACCTAGCAATATTCAAAGTCCATGCATATAATCTTCGAAAATATTTAGATCTACACATTTATTAACATATATGTTTATATAAAGTGTCTTTGTTATAAGAGTTTATTTAAGACATAACTTTTGCTAAGGGATCATGGTAGCTTTAAAACTTATCAACATGTACCAAGTGATAAACAAGTGTAGATACTTAACAAGCATGAAAATCATGAAAACCATGAAGTATTAGTAAGTTTACTTACAAGGTTGATTAGTGAGATGAGATTTATGGAACACTTGTATAACCCCAATATTAGTACTCTAGCCCTTGTGATCTACCCTTAGTATACTTGATTTTTGCCCAACTAGCTTCCTTTTTCCTTTCTCCTTCTTTGAGTGTGTCGAATGGTGCAAG